>OZ024835.1:67700811-67855050 GCA_964016985.1 Anodontia alba | reverse complement strand
CAAAACCTGAAAATTCCAAATAAAAAACTCTGATATTTTTTCATATTTCTGCTCAAAACATCGATTTTGGGTACTCGTTAGAACCGCCTCGGTGAGGCAGTTTTTTATCGAGTACCCACAATCTATGTTTTTGATCAGAAATAAGAAATGTATTGCATACCCCTGTAAACCCCAGTTTTACTATATAAAAGTGGGGTTTAAGGGGTCAAACTTATATAGGCATGTTTTTGTGATACTTTACGCGTTAGTGGCCATGGATGTACTACATAACTCTAGTTAAGAGGGAACCCACCTAATACTTTCTTATTTTTTCAAAAAAAAGAAAAAAAAAAAAAAAACAACAACAAAAACAAAAAACAACAACATGTGGACACTCATTAGTAGCGTCCATCGAGCTCTAGCCGATATTGGCTTCTCGGGCCGAGTCCAGGATTGAGATCAAAACAATCATTCCATGATACGTTTTTCGTATACGAAGAAAAATATACGTGTGGATATGCCGGAAATGCCGGAATCTTGAAGCACAGCCTTCTCCAGTAACTAAAACAAGAACAGACGAGGAACGAACAAAAAAAAAAAAAAAAAAAAAAAAAAAAAAATAAAAAAAGAAAGAAAGAACTCCCCACATGAAACCAACACAGGATATACAGTGAACCCTCGTTACAACCAAAGTGTTTTTTTCCAAGGATGTTGTCATTAAAATGAATTTACTGTTGCAAAGAATCCTTAATGGACAGAATGATATGTAAGAAATGTCTTATTTTATTCCTATTTCCTCACAGAACATAACTGAGGCGATTCTAACAAATATCCAAAACATATGTTGCTTGAAGTTTTAATGCAATCATTCTTGCATAATATCTCATTAACTGTCACCTCTTGAGCGAAGGTTTCGTGACATTCAAATTGTCATTATAATGAATTTTGTCATTGTATCGAGTGTCGGTATAAAGAGTGTTGACTGTACAAACAAAACGAACTGCAACAAAAGAACTTCAACAGAGGAATCATCTTAGAATGGCCTCAAAATAGCGAATATAATTGTTGGTTAGAATTTACAGCAAATGCCATTTTATTATATACAAAATAATGAAATATAGAGAATTATTAATGAAATAAAATGCATATTTCGAAAAAGTTATATTTTCACTAGTGAAATATAAGTTTTATATTTTCACTAGTGAAAATAAAACTTATATTTTCACTCCTCTGAAAGATCTGGAACTACTTTTTTTCTTATTTACATTAATGGTCAAAGGGAAGCAACTCAAATTTTGAGTCAAAGTGCTTAATCTTATAAGGGAAACAACTACTAAAATGATTATCTCTCTTGTTGATAATGTAAACAAAGCATGATCTGAGTCATTCAGAAGCTTATTGAAAATATAGTCTTTCTTAAACCGTCTGCTTTCTGTTTGTACTGCATCAAAACAAGCAAACAATGACTGAGAGCCAAGAATCAGTGCATTTTGAGCTAGATTTTGACTTCCAGGATGATGACTATCTTCAGGACATTGAATTTCATTTAACTGAAGCCATTAAAATGCAACAGCAATCCATGACTGAGGAAAATCCTGGTGTTCTTGAGCTTAGGCTCCCTGAAACCCCCAAGAGGGACCTCCAGCAGAAAGATCCTACACCTCCCCTCTTCCATGCTGAAAATCTGATGCTGAGGGGGGATTCTTTAAATATTGCTAATTTAGCTCAGGCTCAAGAAATTCCAGTTCCTCAGGCTCAAAACAGCAGATTTGTGAACTCCTCAATAGTTGATATAGATCAGTTCATTGCAAACACAGAGAATAGAAACACTAAACTGAAAACCACACAAGACATCAACCTTCTCCAGTCCTATCTGGCAACACAAGGGGAGTTTCGGGGTATAAGTAGTATCCCGCCTAATGAGCTGTGTATCTATATAAGCGGCTTTCTGTTCTCAGTGAGAAAAAAGGACGGAACAGAATATGAGCCTGTCTCACTTCGTGCATTCATTAGTAGTTTTGAGCGACAACTACGACAGTCCAACTATGGACATTCTATCATAAATGATCCTGTCTTTCAAAAATGTCGTGAAGTTCTGAAAGCAAAAACTAAAGACCTCAAATCACAAGGTAAAGGAAATAAACCACAGGCTGCGGACACAATAACAGATAAGGAGGTAGATCAATTGTACGCTGCGAAACAACTTGGAGCTGACAATCCTCGAAGCCTCCAAAATTCCATGTGGTATATTTTCAGTCACCAGTTTGGAATGAGAACTGGCGTTGAAATGCACGATCTTCGTTGGGGTGATATTGAAGTTGGTTGTGATTCGGACGGCACAAAGTTCCTGATATATAAGCAAGAAAGACAGACTAAAACGAGAACTTGTCTAAATCCACGTGATGTCCGCAAGCTGAAGCCAAAAGCATATGAAACTCCGGAAATTCCTGACAGGTGTCCAGTAGCTCTGTATTAACTGTATTCCTCTAAATGAAAACCCCTGATTCCCCCTTCTTCTTGTCGATTAACTCTTACCCTAAAAAGGATGGACAGTATTATAAGAAGTGTGCTATGGGCATAAACAAAATTTATGCTATCATGAAGGACATGAAAGAAAATGCCGGGATAGCTCCTGATAAAAAACTAACAAACTACAGGTATATTTTATTAAAGAATACGTAAAATCAGCTGTGTGAAAATAAATCCAATCTACATTTTCATAACGAAAACATGCCTTTAATATTATTTTTACCCCCTTAAACCCCACTTTTATAGAGTAAAACTGTGGTTTACAGGGGTATACATTTTCTTATTTCTGCTCAAAAACATAGATTGTGGGTACTCATTAGAACCGCCTCAGCAAGGCGGTTCTAACGAGTACCCACAAGCTATGTTTTGAGCAGAAATGTGGAAAATATCAGAATTTTTATCTGAAAATTTTCTTTTTTTTTGGCAGTCAAATTTTCAGAAAATTTGAATAGGCGTGTTTTCGTAATGGATGGGTAAAAATTTTGCAGAAAAAAATGATATTTTTTACTAATTATTATTTTTTAATCATGGAATCTTTTTATTCTATTTTTTTCTATTTTTTCACTAGTAACTTTTTCGAAATATGCATTTTATTTCATTAATAATTCTCTATATTTCATAACCTTGTATATAATAAAAAAAATCATTATTCTGTGCACAGTTTTTATTTATTCTATTTCAGTGTGCGAAAGAGCATGGTGCAGAAGCTGAATGATGCTGGCGTTCCACCCAACCAAATTATCCAGGTCACCGGGCATAAAAATGTGAACAGCCTCAACAACTACAGCTCAGTCAACGAGGTTCAACAAAGAGACATCTCGAGAGCTCTGAACAATGTTAAACCAGCAAATGAATCTCTACAGCTTCCAGTCCCTTACAGAGCTCCAGCCCCTCCAGTCCCTTCTGGCTCAGAGACTTGTTCAGTACCCCAAAACTCAAACTCGTATCCGTCACTACAAATGCAGCCCCAACCTGTGACCCGTTCTGATATGCTAGCCGGCTTCTTTTCTAAAAATCAGATAAATGGGGCGATTCATGTGCACTTGAATACCCAATCCAACACAAGCTGTGTTAAAAACCAACAATTTACTCAGAGTATACATTCCCCACCCACAAGCCCAACTCCAGTGCGGCGGTTCAAGCGTATTAGATACATTGACAGTGACAGTGATTAAGTCGGCCAAATGTAGTTCTTGATTGAGTGTTTTTAAAACTTTCCCAGGACGAAACAACTGACATTTACCTTCATTCAATTTTCGCTGATTCTGACCTGGCGATCAGCTGACTCAAGTCAGTTCCCGGATCGGCCAGTTTCATCGCTCACAAGAATGATAAATGTTGAATGTCACCAAGTCCATTTCTACTCTCAATCTTTTATCCCCGTACCAAAACCTTTTGCAATCCATTTCGGCTCGAAAGCAAGCGAATAAACTGACTTTTCGTCACTTTTGTTGTGTGCGCCTTCGACTGTCGCCTGCCATTGAATGAATGGTTGACTGAATCGGCGCGTATTAATTACTAATCTTTAAAATCTCCTTTATGTGTCAGTTCACGTTCAATACCTAAAATGTTTCTTGTTTTATTAAATTGAACTAAGTACAGTTGATTTTATTGCTCATATCCCTTAAAGAGACGCTTTTATGCTTCAATATTTCGGGGACTATTTTCTGTCGGAAGTAGGTTTCCCGCTGTTATGCGGTTCTTATATATGTCACCGCCAAGGGACAAAACTGCGTGTCAGACTTCTCCTTGCAAATGCAAGATTTGCATCTCTTCTATCGAAAGTGTATATAATAAAAAGAAAATTCAAATGTTTGTCGTGAATATGACTTTTATTTCATCTCGTGAAGTGAAAAAATGTATATTTCATTCGTGCCTTCGGCACTCATGAAATATACATTTTTTTCACTTCACTCGATGAAATAAAAGTCATATTCACTCCAAACATTTGAATATCCTCTATATAGCAAACCTTATCCTAGAAGGTTGAAACACCCGCTCACTCAAACATATTTTGGACGCTATCTTCTTAATAGAAAATATGTATACTGTCACATGTAACGTCGTTAATAAAACGCGCGTTAAGATAAGTTGACTCTCTCTGTCTCGACCTCGCCATCTCGAACAACCGCTTATCTCGAATTGAAAATCTGGTCCCTGCTTAAACATAGAAATCTAACAACAGGTAAAAAATATAATGGAAAAGAGGAGAAATTGCTCCTAAGGAGCAATTTCTCCTCTTTTCCACAATATTTTCAATATATCACTAACTGCAAGACTCCAAGTACATATTTATTTGTTAAATGTGGTTAATCGAATCATGTTTCCTCGATTCTGCAAATCTGATTTTTCGGAGTACGGATATCTCGAAGTATTTCAGAGAGTCCCTTGGAATTCGATATAACGAGAGTCGACTCTACTTTTTTTTTTCGGAAAGCGTGGCGTTATTAAAAACTTCCACGTTTTAAGACGGTTAAGCACGCCTTTAGTTGGATTTCGAAATGTTTTGTAATTGTTAAAGCTATAAAAGCAATGCAGAACATTTTAGGTAAGCGTTTTGCTTGATACTCGTATTTTTTTTCAGAGCCTCTTTTATTCTACTTGGTCACTAGGTGGTATCAAAGGCCTAGACAGATGCTGTCTCGAGCCTGGTCTAAGCCATGTGTGCGGGGTGACAACGGAACGATGCGGTGAGCACAGCTGGGCTATAAATGGTGTATCAAGTGTATAATAAGTGTAAAATCTGTATAAGTATAAAATAAACGTGTGTATCAGATTTCTTGAAAATATCAATTATTTTAGTTTATGACTTGCAACATCGTGATTCGACGAGTCTTGTGGAGAAAATCAAGTTTACTCAAATCGTATTTTATCTTAAGGGTTTGCACAGAGTGGCCTGAGAAAACAATACAGACCCCAGTCAGACGCCGCGTTCCGGCCCGGGTCTACACTATTTGCAAATTTTTCAACAATTATGAAACCATCACGAAAACATACTTATATAATTTTGACCCCCTTAAACCCTACTTTTATAAAGTAAAACTGGGGTTTACAGGGGTATATATTATTTTTCTTATTTCTGCTAAAAAACATAGAGTGTGGGTACTCATTAGAACCGCCTCACCGAGGCGGTTCTAACGAGTAACCACAATCTATGTTTTGAGCAAAAATATGAAAATAACAGAGTTTTATCTGAAAACTTTCAGTTTTTTGTTGGTGAAATTTTCAATATATTTGAATAGGCATGTTTTCGTAATGCATAGCAGCAGGTAGCCGAATTGACTTGTTTACCGTTTAGGATAAGCATAGTAAGGAATTAAGGTGTCCGACTACTTTAGGTAAATACGGTAAAGTGATTTAAGAAGGACAGTTGTTAGTTTCTGGCGAAAGAATGTGCACAAAAACTGGTTTACCGCTTAGAAGACTAAACTTGTGAACGAAGAGTGTGGTTGACGAGACTGACCAGCTCAACATGATCTTAATAGTGTTGTCCCATACTCTGTCTGCAGCTCCAATAAGGGACGAATAAAGGAGAAATAGACACCCGCTTTAACTAAAGTATACATGGAGTGGCTCCCGGTAACTTAACTCTTTGTTGTCAGTTAAAGTAGTCAGTGAACCAGTTTCACAGGATTCCACTAATGCCAACTTTCGGCAATTTATATATCAGACCTTTATGGCACAATCAATCAAAAGCCTTGCTATCATCACAAAATAGAGCAAGAACTTTTTTGCCATCGTCCAGCGCTTTAAATACAGGCATGTCTATAAGACATGATAATAATAAAAACAAACTAACCATATACCCCTTATATTGGAAATGGACCGGTCCAAAGTGTGAAGGTAGAAGAGTCCACTCGGCATAAATGGGTTAAAGAGGTAAGATAATGGAACAGATAGGGGGTTTGCTAGTTCTTTTAAGTTTCTGTTATTAACCGGTGCGTGAATCGCGCCGGTCTTTTACTATAGCTTTGGATTTTTACATATGGTAGATTATTCGATTAGCTCACTAAGGACGTTTTATATTTACCGGGACCTCGGTTTGTGACGATCCCGGCAAATACAAAAATCGTAACACAAACTGCGTTATAAGCAGATTAATGTCTATTTTCTTTTCATTTCAATCAAGAAATTTCATAAAGCTCAATAAAAGCAAACATTAAAGAATCACATTGTTGTTCCTGTTTACCTGTTACATTGAAAATTTGTTAAACTTCAGTATACCCTTGTCCCATATCTCTATGTTTACATGAACAAAGTTTGCATCGGTACTTAGATGTTTACGTCTAAATATTTTGTCTTGTTTATAGAGTCATTACCCGCAGCTTTTCCTACTTCAAGAGAGTTTAAGAAAAGCTCTACTTCCTGTGAATAATGAAGATTCTATTTAGACTGCGGAAGCACAGGCTGGGCGAACATGCCAGAAGGTTTGTTTTCTCACTATGATGCTCATATGTATTCGTTTTGTAACATAGTATATAATCGAATCTCGTTATCTCGAAGTCCAAGGGACTCTCTGAAATACTTCGAGATATCCGTAGCTCGACATATCAGATTTGCAGAATTGAAAAAAAAAAAATAAATAAGATAAATCGAACAACCACATTTTACAAATGAATATGTAATTTGACGCCTGAAGTTAAAGATATATAAAAATATTGCGGACAATATTTTTTAACCTGCTGTTAGCTTTCCATGTTAAAACAGAGGCCAGATTTTTATTTGGAGATAAGCGCTTATTCGAGATAAGCGAGGTCGAGTTAACGAGAGTCGACTGTACTATTGCATGGTCGAAAAACGTAAACCCTTTCCAAATCTTTCCGCTTCTAGGGCGGGTATGGATTAATGGGACCTGCTGCATTTAGAATAAATGTTGGTCTTTTCATGACACACCGTAGTTAGTTTGTTTCATTTTATCTGCTATTCATTTAGGTTCTAATGATCACAGCGGAGAAACACGGAGTTGAACAACCACTTGTAACAGGTAATTGTTTACTCTGAATGGCGAACGGATGGAAGGATGGGCGGACGGACGGGCAGAGAGAGAGAGAGAGAGAGAGAGAGAGAGAGAGAGAGAGAGAGAGGGAGAGAGAGAGTTCAACATACTACTGGATACCTGTATATGTGGATGCCCGAACGTGGGTTGGATCAAGTTTTAAGATACAGTATGGGTTACAATATTATTTTTAAACACTTATATATATATATATTATAGAATTGTGTTTCTCATTAAAAACAAAAACTACAAATTTCTATCTTTACTTATCAAGCTATTATTTGAAAAACAAACATTTTAACGGTTGTTTCTAATTTTGTTTTCCTTACCAACACTGCCATTAAAATGGCAATAACTATAAAATCAACGGTGATAAATACTTCTGTTTTTCAGCACTTAGCTTTTATTGGAAGTTGATTTTTTGCTTATTAATTTCTGGAAAGAAACATTTTCGATTTGCTGTCCGGAGTTCATCGAAGAGGGGAAGGTGTGTGTGTGTGTGTGTGTATAGGAGTGTGTGTGTGTGGGGGGGGGGGGGGGTGGGGGGTGAGGGAGGGTTGGGAGGGTGGGCGGTGGAAAGAATGGGAGAGCGGCGATCTTGAAAAGCTAGCCTTACTTTAGTCCAGATGTCTGCCTGTAGTCATGAGGAAATGAAGACTAATTGATCTCAAACAATTGTGCTGTTTTTCTGCAAACTGGAATAAAGGACCTGAGAAAAATGGATTCGACTCTTTTATTTCTTGGCAAAACTAAATGAAATTTGGCATATCTAAAATTTGATATATTGTCTCAAATACTGTGCCACAGTTTCTTTGTAACTGCTTCCATTTTGAAATGAAAGACTGAAAATTAAAATTACTGTGGATAATGGATTAAGCTGTAACTTTACTTCAAAACATTTTTTTTCAAAATTTTGTGAAACGGTTTCGTTCATAAACATCTCAAGCTATCCCAAAATTCGGGGCTCTTTGGCGGTCTTTGCGTTGATACTGACTCAGGAATTATGTTAACAGGGCTGCAAGGGCATATTCTGCTCATAACCTTTTACTTACTAGATTCAGATAAAAAAAAAAAAAAAAAACAATTACGGCATTTAAAAGTATAAAATCTAAGCTTAAAAATAAAAAATATCTAACATCATTATGCTACTACTTGCGAAACGGCTGAAAAAAGATATAAACATGGCTGTGGTCATTTGGTGTATCCCTAATTGACCGTTCAAGGCAAACAGGGCACATTTAAAAGGTAATACACAAACGAACGCATGCATTGACGCACGCGCAGGTCTGCATACATACATAAGATTTCCATCACGAAAACATACCTATATAATTTTGACCCCCTTAAACCCCACTTTTATATAGTAAAACTAGGGTTTACAGGGGTATACATTATTTTTTGTTATTTCTGCTCAAAACCTAGATTGTGGGTACTCGTTAGAACCGCCTCGGCGAAGCGGTTCTAAAGAGTACCCAAGATCTATGTTTTAAGCAGAAATATGAAAAATATCGGAGTTTTTTATCTGAAAATTTTCAGTTTTTGGAGATGAAATTTTCTATATATTTGAATAGGCGTGTTTTCGTAATGTTTATATTTCACGATTCTAAGTTGAACATTGTGCTTATGCCAAGAATGCGTCACTACTGTGAATAATGGCCAAATCCGACGTGTCCGATATTCTATTAAACAAAGCATATTTACTCTAGTGTCAAAAGCTGGACGAGTCCATCCAAAATCCGTAGTTTGGTAAATTTGGCTAAAAGCAGCTTTCCGAATGTTTCAGAATCGAAGTGTCGTCGCGGGTATAGATAAAATAGTCAATAAATTATGTCAGTCGACGGATTGGTATAGTGAATACATAAAAGATCTGCCGAGCTACCAGCGAAACCACGAATGCGCATCGCATGCTTTTTGCTTTCCCTCTCTCTCTCTCTCTCTCTCTCTCTCTCTCTCTCTGTTTTAATAGTTCTTTGAAACTTTATTTGTCTTAGATTTTTTTAAATACAATAACATTACATTTCACTTGTTTTTAGTATTACAGTCGACTCTCGTTATCTCGAATCCAATGGACTCTCTAAAATACTTCGAGATATCCGTATCTTGACATATCAGATTTGCAGAATTGAGGAAAAAATAATTCGATTAACCACATTTAACAAATGTATATGTAATTGGACTCTTGAAATTAAAGATATATTGAAAATATTGTGGAAAAGAGGAGAAATTGCTCCTTAGGAGCAATTTCTCCTCTTTTCCACAATATTTTTTACCTGTTGTTAGATTTTCATGTTTAAGCAGGGACTAGATTTTCACTTCGATATAAGCGGTTATTCGAGATAAGCAGGAGTCAACTGTATTTATGACGTATCAATATATTTTATTTTCTAATACACGAGCTTTGTCGAATATTTATACTAAATTATCATATCATTTACAATAAGACATCACAGTTAAATCAGCACCATCAATCACCAGTGTTTGTCTTTCGCGTGTGACCTAATTTATAGAGCATAGTTATAGATGACTGGTCTTTCCTTCATTTCAGCTGTGAGCATTTTGGGACCAATCTTGAACAGACCTTTGACTTATGTAAATGATCATGATGTAAACCTCTTTGGAATCTTTGACTCTTTTTTACTTTCTGGATCGTAGTGGTAAAAATACGTGAACTAGGGAACTGATACAATCAAATTCACATCAAGTTCTCAACACCAAAGGGAAAGACGGACAAATACAATTTAACAGCAACAAAAAGAGATGATACGCAGACTTGGCAACCCTTTCCAAAACAGGTGGCAACTCTGTTATCCAAACTGAACAGAATATTTTTTTACACTTGCATACTTGTTAAAAGCATCACGAAAACATACCTATATAATTATGACCCCCTTAAACCCCACTTGTATATAGTAAAACTGGGGTTTACAGGGGTATACATTATTTTTCTTATTTCTGCTCAAAAACATAGATTGTGGGGACTCGTTAGAACCGCCTCGGCGAGGCGGTTCTAACGAGTACCCACAATCTATGTTTTGAGCAGAAATATGAAAATTATCTAAATTTTTCATCTGAAAATTTTCATATTTGGTGGTAAAAATTTCAGTATATTTGAATAGGCATGTTTTCGTAATGGAAAACCATTTTTAAGCGAAACAGAACATTTAACAAAAAGGACAATAATGTAAGCACCACCTTGGAATGGTCAGTGGGGGAGGCGGAGGGGGTGGGGAGGGGGTGCGGGTGCATAAGCTTGCCCAACCCGCGCCCTCAGCTTCCATTGTGCTAAAACATATATTTGTTCAATCTGCGTAACCATAAAAAGGAAAGTAAGAGAAAAGTCCAGGGAGTGCCACAATCACAAACCGCAGCCCTTCCCAGACGCCAAGCGGAAGAGGAAAATTTTTCTTATTTCTGCTCAAAAATATAGACTATGGGTACTCGTTAGAACCGCCTCGGCGAGGCGGTTCTAACGAGTACCCACAATCTATGTTTTGAGCAGAAATATGAAAATTATCAGAATTTTTATCTGAAAACTTTCAGTTTTTTGGTGGTGAAATTTTCAATATATTTGGATAGGCGTGTTTTCGTAATGAGAACGATATTTCTCAGGGGCTATAATGAATCAGTACTGTTTCATATGTTTATTATATACTATATATTATTTTTTTTATTTCTGCACAAAGCCGAGGCGGTTCTAACGAGTACCCAAAATCTATGTTTTGAGCAGAAATATGAAAATTATCAGAATTTTTCATCTAAAAATTTTCATTTTTTGGTGATAAAATTTCAGTATATTTGAATAGGCATGTTTGCGTAATGTTACGCGAAATCCGCAAAGCCTTCTTGACATATTTTTCAAATCATTGAGACGCGATTTAACATTATTTATTTCATAACCATTACGAAAACACGCCTATTCAAATATACCGAAAATTTTACCACAAAAAATATGAAAATATTCTGATATTTTTCATATTTCTGCTCAAAACATAGATTGTGGGTACTCGTTAGAACCACCTCGACGAGGCGGTTCTAACGAGTACCCACAATCTACGTTTTTGAGCAGCAATAAGAAAAATAATGTATACCCCGGTAAACCCCAGTTTTACTATATAAAAGTGGGGTTTAAGGGGGTCAAAATTGTATAGGCGTGTTTTCGTGATGTTATTTCATAACTGAGCACAGATAGCCGAATGAGACACTATGAGATCTGCAATTGTCGAGATTGTTTTATTAGTCCAAGCTCTGCTGGGTACTTTGGTAAGGACAGACAACAATGCCAGCGGATCGGTTTATCAGCCAAGTTGTAATTTATGCGATGAAGAGGCCTATTGCTGTCATGGAGAAAGCAGATGTTGCTTGAAAGACCGGCTGTATGAACAACATGAGTTATGGAGGGAGAGAATAGTACAACCTCGGTAAATCTAGATACAGTTGACTCTTGCTATCTCGATCTCGCTTATCTCGAATAACCGCTTATCTCGAAGTGAAAATCTGCTCCCTGCCTAAACATGAAAATCTAACAACATTTAAAAATATTATGGAAAAGAGGAGAAATTGCTCCTAAGGAGCAATTTCTCCTCTTTTCCACAATATTTTCAATATATCTCCAAATTCAAGAGTCCAGTTAAACAGATATTTATTAAATATGGTTAATCGAATCAGTTTTTCCTCAAATCTGCAAATCTGATATGTCGAGGTACGGATATCTCGAAGTATTTCAGAGAGTCTCTTGGAATTCCAGATAACGAGAATCGACTGTAGTATCAAGTAATGACTTAACCCTTAAAATGCCAGGAAAGCCTGCATCTGAAAATGTCGTCTGTTTATGTTGTCTGCTGAATATTCTTGCAAACTTTTCCTAAGGAGCAATTTATCCTCTTTTCCACAATATATTCAATATATTTCTAACTTCAAGAGTCCAGTTAAACAGATATTTGTTAAATGTGGTTAATCGGAACAGTTTTTCCTCAATTCTGCAAATCTGATATGTCTAGGTACGGATATCTCGAAGTATTTCAGAGAGTCACTTGGAATTCGAGATAACAAGAATCGATTGTAGAGTCAAGTAATGAATTAACCCTTAAAATTCCAGGAAAGCCTGCATCTGAAAATGTCGTCTGTTTATGTTGTCTGCTGAATATTCTTGCAAACTTTTCAAACCTTTTTTTGCATACAGACTAACAGTGTGCACCCTGATCAGACTGCTCCTCTGATCAGGGTCCACACTGTTTGCAAAAATGACTTTTAAAATCACAAGCAGATGACAAAGCAGACGACAATGCTTGTGATTGGCAATTTATGGGTTAACACATTTTATCTGGAGACTAACAAAAAGGGTAATTGGCAAACAGTGCAGACCCGGGTCAGACGTCGAAGAATGCGGCGTCTGATCAGGGTCTACTCTGTGTGGAATTGTTTGGTCATTTTTCTCTAAAATATACCTACATCACATAGTCTGACATACCTGAAACTGAAATTCGACTCTTCCACTTTATAATGTGAGGGGGTTTATTCAGTTTAAATGGGTTATAAAACATAAAACGAACTGCTTATGGAAAAATCCTTATTATAAACGCTGAAAGAAAAATGCTTATTACAAACGCTTAAAGAAAAGATACTTACTATAACTGATTATAGAAAAATGCTTATTATAAATGCTTAAAGAAAAATGCTTATTATAAATGCTTAAAAAAGATACTTACTATAACTGCTTATAGAAAAAATGCTTAATATAAATGCTTAAAGAAAAATACTTATTATAAATGCTTAAAGAAAAGATGCTTACTATAACTGCTTATAGAACTAGATATAATTGCTTATAGAAGAAAAGCTTAATAAAACCGCTTATTTAGGTATTTTCCATTGATCGTAAATAGAATGACTTGACATCCAAAAACCTAAGCTGATATGGGATACCCCAATCGTGAATTATGATTACGAATTTATAAATAATATGCCTAATATTTAGAGTTTTGCGATAGTTCAAAACAGGAAATAAAGAATAGCGTCCCCTAAAACCAAATTTAAACTCCAGTTTGTTTGATGTTGTCTGTTTCAAGGCGGTATTTCCTTTACCTTTTTGTTTGTTCCTTCTCTATTCGTTTGTTATTTCTATTGTCGACGCACTGCTGTGTTGTGCTGTCATTTCATGTAATTCAAAGCTTATCCGGTACCTTGGTAAGGCCGTGATTTGTGAGTGTGGTATTTCATACATATTTCCTATTCAAACATATGAAAGACAGTACAGACTAGGCTCAGAGACATGCAAGACTCCTGGCTGAGCAAAAAGGCTGATGAAATCCAGTCCTTTGCAGACAGAAGGGATATGAAAAAGTTTTTTGATGCACTCAAGACAACATATGGTTTTCAGAGCTCAGTAACCACCCCACTCTTTAGTGCAGATGGAACTAGTCTTCTGACTGACAAAGAAGCTATCTTGAAAAGATGGGCTGAACACTTTGACGATGTCCTTAATCGGCCATCATCTATCAACGATAAAGCTATCAACAGACTACCACAGGTGGAATGTAATCCGCTGCTCGATGAGCTCCCGACCGTCTCTGAAACAGTGAAAGCAATAAAACTCCTGTCATCGCGGAAGGCTCCAGGATCAGAAGCAATACCTGCAGAGATCTACAAAGCAGGAGGTCCTCCAGTTGCAGAGAAACTGACAGAGATATTTCACATTATGTGGAGAAAAGAAGCCATCCCTCAAGAATTCAAGGATGCAACGATTATCCACGTATTCAAAAGGAAAAGGAATCCTCAAGTCTGTGACAATCATCGAGACATCTCTTTAGTGTCAATTGCTGGGAAGATCCTTGCTAGGGTCCTACTGAATCGATTGAATGAACACCTTGAACAGTCAGGGCTTCTACCAGAAAGCAAGTGTGGATTCAGGAAAACCAGAGGAACAATAGACATGATCTTTACAGCACGACAGCTTCAAGAAAAATGCCAGGAACAGAATGTGGACCTCTACATGACCTTTGTCGACCTTACCAAAGCATTTGACACAATCAGTCGTGAGGGACTTTGGAAAATTACGGCAAAATTTGGCTGTCCTGCCAAATTCATAGCAATGGTGCGGCAGTTCCATGATGGTATGCTTGCAAGGGTTCAAAATGATGGCGAGTTTTCTGATCCATTTCCTGTGACAAATGGAGTTAAGCAAGGCTGTGTACTAGCTTCAACACTGTTCAGCACGATGTTTTCTGCCATGCTTACAGATGCTTTCCAGGATGGTGACAATGGTATACCTATTAGGATCGCTTTGATGGGAAACTTTTCAACCTAGGAAGGTTGCAAGCTAAATCCAAAGGTGCAGACAGAGGTGCTAGATGAGTTCCTCTTTGCTGATGACAAGGCAAAGGGTGCTCCAACAGAAGAGAAAATGCAAAAAGGTGTGGATCAAGTATCTGATTCATGTGACAGCTATGATCTCACAATCAGCATCAAAATGTCTGAGGTAGTATATCAGCCAGCATCTGGAAAGCCTTACAAGGAGCCTACCATCACAGTGAAAGGTCAACGACCGCAAGTGGTAGACAAGTTCACTTACCTTTGAATATATATATATATATCGGTGGTGCTGCCATCAATATTATACGCATGCGAAACTTGGACAGTTTACCAACGGCATGCCAAAAGACTGAACCACTTCCACACAAGCTGTCTTAGAAAACTTCTAAAGATCAAGTGGCAAGACAGGATTCTAGACACAGAAGTCCTGAAAAGGGCAGGGGTGCAGAGTGTACATACTCTTCTGAAATCGGCTCAGTTAAGATGGACAGGCCATGTTACCAGAATGCCTGATGAACGTTTGCCAAAGAAAATGCTCTATGGAGAACTACAAGTTGGAAAACGCTCCCATGGTGGTCAGAAGAAGCGATACAAGGACACCCTCAAAGCCTCCCTTAAAGACTTCAACATACCAACAGAGTCATAGGAACAGACTGCTCAGGATCGTACAAAATGGCGAGGCCTCACAAGAATGGTGAATACGAAGCAAAAAAGAATCAGCGAAGCCGAGCAGAAACGTGCACAGCGGAAAGCCAGAGCTAAGGCATAACCAACAGATCTTTCATCCTCAAACCTCTCTTGTTCTATCTGCAACAGGCAGTTTAGAGTTAAGATTGGTCTCATCAGCCATCTTAGAACATACAAATAATAACACATCACACAGTTGATTAGGATTGGTCATTGTCAGTAATGACAGACGAGCATATATAAATAGATATTTTCAGATTTATCCCTTCACCTATATTCACACATCACGTGACTGATTGTATAAAAGTATACAAATATACCCAGGGAAAGCCATTTGCAGTTCTTTGTTCGTGCATCTGTGGTTTCATGGGTGGTCATTACGAAAAAAGTCTATTCAAATATATTGAAAAATTTACCATAAAAAAAAAAAAAAATCATATAAATTTTTTTTTCATACTTTACCATAGTGCAGATTATATTTCGTTTCCTTTGGGACCCACTGTGGAATCTTTGAAAATGGAGTTCTGGCCATGTATACGCTAGAGGGCGTAAGCAGTGTTGCAAACTTCATTACTGCTTATGAAGAGTCTCAATAAAACCGAGACTCCCATTTTCTTATCTGTAGTGTGTATTTTGTTTCTAAGGGCAATCTTTTGGACGTTTATTCTGCTGAAGCATAGATTGTGGGTACTCTTTAGAACCGCCTCCGTGAGACCGTTCTAACGAGTGCCTACAGTTTATGTTTTTGAGCAGAAATAAAAAAAATAATGTATACCCCTGAAAACCAATTTTACTATATAAATATGGGGTTTAAGGGGTCAACATTATATGGACATATTTTCGCGATGGTATGGTTTATCCGGGTGGCTGCGCATCGTGAATGTGGCATTTCCTGAAAATCTTTACATGTTCCTTTTATTCGCGCGGAACATCATCCTTAATTATAGTCAGATCAAAATTACAAATATATGTTCTGTTCGAATAGGAGTCCTTTATAAAGCCGTATTATTGCATAAAAAGCACTTTATTAACAGCCGTGCATTAACCGGTGAAAAGCCGTGTATTAACAAGGCAATTCACACGCTGTTAACGCATGGCTACATGGCTACACGGCTTCACAACTTTCAATATGATCGTACCGAGGCCATAAATTTGATGCCGCTACGAGATGCGTACTGTCTGGCCCAAGAACGAGCATAGTCCGCGGACATTGCGTTCGCGAGACATCAGTGAAAAGGCGAAACAAAATACTGCAATAAATAACACAAAATATAGCAGATGCTTTTAGTTTTTATAAAATGAGAACGATCGAACATGGTTTTTCAATGCATTAACATTTGCCAGGTCCCTAGGGAGGTGTTGAAAACCGAGGCCTCCGGCCTCGGTTTTCAACACCTCCCTCGGGACCTTGCGAATGTTAATGCATGACAAACCATGTTTGATCCCTATAATATAGGTCAATAGAAATATTTTTGTCACTACGATTACAGCGTGCATTTATCCAACTCCTTTATAAGGGTACCAATGGAATGGCTAATCTCGGTGTAAAATGTTAACCAGATAGCTATTGACGTCTTGTTGACGTCCCTCCAAATCATGCAAAGATGGCGCGGCATGTTTCACATTAACGAATAATTAGGTTCGGTCGCAGAAGGAGTTAAAACGTACCAAACATTGCATTCTAGTGATGACATTTTATTCATAAAACGTCTATGCGAAAATGGAAAAATAAATAAAGACGTAAGGATGCACTTAAATGGGAGGTAACGCTGTAATTGATAATTGTTTTCTTGTTTTGCCTCCCGTCTGAAAAGAGAATTTCTCTAAAAAAGCTCTCTGAGTGACCTATTCTTTCCGTATAGAGTAGGCCCGCTTGCACATGGTTGTTCACACCAGTTCTTCATATGTTACATATATGGCTTTTGTATTGCCATTACTTGTTTGTCGTCTCTTTTTGTATTGATGCCTCGGTAAGACTGTGCGTCGTGATTTTGGATTTCCTAAATATTCTTCACTTTTGTTTTTGTATCCATGAAAGCAAACATTCTAAGCAGAACCTCTGTCGTCCGTCCGAAGAAAGCTTGGTTATCTATAGAGCATTTGCGCAGACTAACCTGAGTCATTGCGTCCATTTATAAACCTACAGCGGGCCGTTATCGGCCCGTAAGGGCAGCTGACGGGCCGATAATGGCCCGCTGTAGATTTATAAAGAATGCCAGCTGGAGTGGCGGACATGCGATCTTGTAGGAAATGGTGTAGCCAGGCTCATTTATGAATATAACCTGTTAATCTTGTATTGTCTTTACACGTTTCAGATATGACTGTGAAGAGACGGTATATATAAAAGAAAAAAATGATACCAACTACCTCTCTTACAACAATAGCTCGTCAGCTCCCCCAGACGTTTGGATGATAAATAGATGCATCTATGAAGCAGTCCCTGAAGCCCTCCTTTGTGAATCGCCAGACAGAAAAAACATCACTCAGCTCGTACCAGTATCAAGTCAGTACGATCATTACAGAAATAAATTCTGTGCTCTTTGCAATGGCGTAATTCACTGGATAGACTGGTCTTCTGAACTTTATTGTGATATTAACATAACGCTGTCGTCCAGTCTGTTGTCAGAAGTAAGAAAACAGAAATGCAATATCTTTTTTCGGCCACCGGAAAATACAGTTGTGCATACATGCTTCAAAATGAGCCACCAAGTTTCAAACTGCACTGCAACTGTTCGACTGGTTAATCGTCCATGTAACTCAAGCCTATACAAGCCATATTACAGTTACTTTTGCTATTACTGTGAAACGGATCCCGACCGACTGACAAACAAAACAGACACATTTCCGTGGTCTAGTATGTATCCAACGACTGGAGACGCCCCGATCAACAGAATCACACCGGTGTTTACCGGTTTAATTAACCTAAATTCCGTGCCAGAAAGAAAGAAAGAACTTGGCGTGAAAACCGAAATTGACGATAAAAAAGAGGATGAGGATGAATGCAACCCTTCAACACACTTTGACGATAAGAAAATGGTAAGATAAACAATATATTTGTATTTTATATATAGACAACCCTCTTTATACCGACCCTCGGTACAGTGACACAATTCGTAATATTGACAATATGACTGTCACGAAACCTTCGCTTGGGAGGTAACAGTTAGTCACAATTTATGCAAGAATATTGTATTTAATAATTTAAAGAAACATATGTTTTGGATATTTGTTAGAATCGCCTTAGAGAGACGATTCTAACAATAATCCAAAATGTATTCTATGAGGAAATAAGAACAAAACAAGACCTTTCTTACATATCAATCTGCTCATTAAGTATTCTATACAACAGCAAATTCAGTTTAATGGCAACGTCTTTGGGAAAAATGCTATCGTTGTAATGAGGGATCACTGTACTGGACAAAATGATTAACTCTTTCAGTCCCGCAGAAACGTACATTTATGCAACGAGCTATCTCATCTGGACCAACACTGTTTGTTGCTTTGATTTCCTTTTTGATTGGACACCCTATTTCCAACAATGGACATATCCGAAATCAAAGATGGAAGAATCCAGTTTATAAAATTTGGAGTAAAAGTGTTACGCATTTAAGCCGGCCTCGGTGGCTCCGTCGAATGCGCGTCAGACTGGTGATCAGGAGGTCGCGGGATAGATACCCGCCAGGTCCGGCAACATTATTTCGTAGAGATTGATCATGAAATATATTTCTTCCCCCACTGATTAAAGAAGGGCAGTTGTCAGTTTTGGGGGAAAGAATGTGCTCAAATATTGTTTAACCGCTAAGAGGACTAATAAAAATAAAAGCATACCCAGGAAAAGTATGATTAGGTAAACTGCCCGGCTCTGCATGGCCCCGGATGGGCTGACCAGGTCGTTAACCTAAACTCAATCAATAAGAACCAAACTTCAGTGTACAATTAAATATGAAAGTACCCAGAAAAGTCACAATCATCAAATTCAGCCTTTCAAGGCATGGATAAGGGATTAATTACAATCGAACACAGAGTAAACAAACGAAATAGGAAAAAAAACAAAAAACAAAAAGAAAAAAAAAAAAAAAAAAAAAAAAAACGAAGAGGAATTGCAACACTGCAAAAGAAATGCCGCCTTCGGGCGGATAACAGTGATCACGAAAACATACTTATATAATTTTGACCCACTTAAACCCCGCTTTTATATAGTAAAACTGGGGTTTACAGGGGTATACATTATTTTTCTTATTTTGCTAAACAACATAGATTGTCGGCCGAGGCGGTTCTAACGATTACCTACAATCTATGTTTTGAGAAGAAATATGAAAAATATCAGAATTTTTTATCGGAAAAGTTTCCTTTTTTCGTTGTAAAATTTTCAGTATATTTGAATAGGCGTGTTTTCATAATGGTAAAGCAAATAGTTAAGAGAATGCCCAGGAGAAGCCACACTCACAGAGCATAGACTGCCTATAACACTAAGCGGAAGTGCAAAGAAACCATCGCAGATGGTACACACACACAAACCAAAGAAAAGCAAAATAACCAGCTCTTTTTTTTTCCCAATGAGGTGATCACAATCCTAAATAGATTGCATCAAAAACAACAATAAGACTACAAACACTCATAACACAAATGCATGAAAGCAATCACAACCTGCAGCCACAATGCCACACAAAGACCAAATAACATAATGACAGTCTGGTTTTATGGAACCGCCCTTAATCTTGATAAAGTTACAGCTACCTGTTGGTCCGCTTTGGGGTTGAGACTTGAACGCTTCAATAATATTGGCCTGATTTCCGTTAGAAGGGGACAACATTAAAATATAAATAAAGTTATCTAGGAAATGCCACGATCTGAAAGTACAAAATGAAGGAGAGATGAGGGACAAATAAGGACAGCACAAACGTCCCATATGAAAATACAGACAAGCAGCTGCACAAAGAACAGCCACAATAGAACCACCTTGAAACAGACAGTAGGAAAACTAACTCAAGGTAGGCTTCAACCAGTTTTATTTACGCAATACCTCTTCTCACACAAGAAAACCACAAAAAGGACCACGATGAGCCCGACCATAGACATTGAAAGTTAGCCACCGCCCATCTGACACAAACTGAGGAGGGAGCCGTCATCTAGTCTTAGGAACGACCCATAATGTCTCTGTCGTAACAAATCAGAAACAGATCTGCAACAACTTGCACCCGGTCTTTTTGAGTTTGATAAACCCCAGTCTGTTTCCGTTTTCGTTAACGTGTTACTTGCTTTCAAAGGTGGTAAGTATTCAAATATGGACTATTAGGCATTTTAATAAGAATTGCACTATATCCTCTCTGCGGTAGAGCCCATAATGGTCCTGTTTGTGGTTTTCTTGTGTTCTTGCTTCAGATAACCATTGAGCCCTTCGATTTGTTTTATCACAGTGTTTCTGATTGTTATATTATTTACTGTTCTGTTTCACAGATGAGGTAGAGGACCTTAGCCAGAACGAACATATGCTTGTACTTCAGAGCAGCATCAGAATAAAGGGTTAGATTACGAGCGAGTAAAATTGGTTCAAGCCTACAGTACATGTAATACTGACCGTTTTAAGGCGATTTCTCTACTGCATTTTTTCTTTCTGCGTCGGAAGTTAGTGCTTTAACCTCCTGGTGGTCTATTCTACTGGCTGTTCTAAGGCGGTGGTTCCGGTGTTAGTCTTACGTTTTTGTTGCTTTGTGGTTTGTTCTACGAGGCAATTTGTTTTCTGGTCTTGCCTGATGTTATTTTTTCTTGTGTTTTTCAGTCCTTTGGGCATTGCGATTACGTCGCTTAGGGAAGAGAGAGCTAATCTTAGTGCTTTTCGTACGTTTGTTCGATTTGCGCTTGTTTGGTTTTGTCTGTTTCCTCTTCCTTTTGGTGTCTGGGAAGGGCTGCGGGTTGTAACACTCCATGGAGATTTCTCTTACCTTTTTTTCAGATAGCCATTGAGCCCTTCCGTTTGTTTGATCATTGTGTTTCTGATAATTATGTTATTTACTGTGATGTTTCACAGATGAGGTAGAGGGTCCTATGCGGAACGACAAATGCTTGCATCAGAATTAAGGGTTAGATTTCTGGCAAGTAAAAATCGAATTATGCCCCCGAATATTTTTTTTACTGAACGCTCCAGTCATTGCCTTTCTTTCACTTCTCATGTACATTTTAACGTACGCCCAGCGACAACTCTGATTAGACTGCGCGCATTGTGTCTCCAACAAAGACTACTGCGCTTTCGCGTAGTCTGATCAGAGTCATCAGTTTCTCTGCGGATCAAAGCTTCAAGACTGTCAATCTTTATTTTCTTGGGATATAAGATATAAGATCCTATGCTAGCAACTTGGGAAATCGAATTCCGCTTACGGGTAAACTAGTTCTGAAGTATCTCAATGAAATTGAGACTTTGCTTTACGGTCTTTAATGTGTTCTTTGTTTCCAAGGAAAACATATATAGAAAGTTATTCTACAAAGTTCTAGATATGAGGGTATCCGCAGGATTTTTTTTTGTAGTTGAAAAATTCCCTTATCATAATAATAATAATAATAATAATAATAATAAAAATCGACTTTATTTATAGAGAGTAACACATTTAATAATCTAGTACTAACCTTTCATGTAGCCCTCATTTTTCCAGGGTAGAAACCAGTACTAAGCATTGTGGGTAAAGTTCTTGCTCAAGGAAACAACATTTGATGTTAGTAGGGATCGAAGCCAGTATCTCTCGATCTCGAGTCCGGTGCTTTACCACTGCAACACATCGATTCATGTTTTAGATTATAATCCAGAATACATAAGTACAGATTTTAGTTTCGTTTAGCCAGCATATACAAAGTAAAGTTGACCCTCGTTATCTCAACCTCGCTTATGTCGAATAACCGCTTATCTCGAAGTGAAAATTTGGTCCGTGCCTAAACATGAAAATCTAACAACAGGTAAAAAAAAATATTGTGGAAAAGAGAAGAAATTGCTCCTGAGGAGCAATTTCTCCTCTTTTCCACAATATTTTCAATATATCTCTTTCAAAAGTCCAATCACACACACACACACACACACACACACACACACACACACACACACACACATATATATATATATATATATATATATATATATATATATATATATATATATATATATATATATATATATATATATATTGGTTGTTCAAATCTAATATGTCGAGGTATGGATATCTCATAGTATTTAATAGAGTCCCTTGGAATTCAAAATAACGAGAGTCGACTGTAGTTCATAATTCATCTTTATATTAACGGGATAATGTCATCAAAATTAAATTTAAACTATTAGGATATTCTTTGTTTTGCAGAAAAAGTGTCGCCGAAAGTTTTGCCACGAAGAGCGCTTTCTTCAAAATGATGACTGTATGCCCTCAAGTGAAACGGTGAGCACGTCCTGTCGCATTTATTTGTTCTTAATCAAATTTATACCAGTCAATCCTTGGATTCCAGACAACTTTACTGAAGACATGCTAGGACAGGAAAATTTGCAGCGCGAGATACGTGACTCAATTACTGGTATAATATTAGACGCAGCTCCTGCTACGTACATAACGATACAAGAATTTAAAGTGTACAAAAAATCGGACAGTTTTTTAGTTGAGTACTTGGTGATACAAATTCTTGTAGATATTAATTGGTTTCATCCAGATATGCTGTCTAAGATACAGAATGTGTTGGCGAAAGCAGTATTTCCTTTACTTCCTTTAATTTATTTTTCTGGTAAACTATTTATGTACGAACTGGGCGCCTTTGATTTTAACGGTATGGTACAGGAACCTTCCTTCTACGGGTTGACTACTGACCCACTTCAGCCTGTGACGTTAAAGATAACCTCGCACTACGTTAATCTTCACCATTGCCACAGTAACTGTAATAAATTGAACAAGTGTTCTTATTTAAAGATACAGACAAAAGAGTTTCCAGTTAAAACAGAAAAATGTCATCTTTCAATTGATATTAATGAAACTACCTTTATATATTCCAAGTGGCAATATAAGATATCTGAAAATGATATTTATCTCTGTCTCGCTGATTATAATGAGATATATGACGCTCTTCTTATCAATCCCTCCATGTCGGAACAAGACAGTAGTAGAGTTTCGGGAAAGGTGCATCCAAAAGATTCATTAGCTTTGTTCTGTGTTTGCTGTTCAATCATTGGATTATTAATTACCCTTTTCACATATATCGTCTTTCCAGAGTTGCATTCTCAATCCGCCATAAATAACATGATTTTATGTGTTTGTCTGCTTCTGGCACAAGCAATGTACCAGTTTGGCGCAGGTCAAAATATGCTACCACGCTGGGCATGTGCATTGATTGGAGCATTATGTCATTTCCTGTGGCTGTCAGTTATGTTTGCAATGAACGTCTGTGTCGTGCAGATGTACAATGTATTCAAGTCGCTCAGAAAACTACCACCTGGGATCACCTGGAAACACACAATTCGAAATTGCGTGTACGTTTTCCTATCTGCTCTGCTACTGGTTCTTGTCAACATTGCCGTGTCTTTGTCTCTGAGTAACGGAGAGGACAGCGGCTATGGCGGCTCTATTTGTTATCTGTCGTCTCAAGCCTTGCATATAATTACATTCATAATACCGTCAGCAGCTACGATAATTGTTAATATCATTTTATTTGCTATTGTTGTTATTCGGATTAAAAGCGCTTATATTAAGTCGGCAAATTTAAAACAAGAAAGAAACTATTTGGGCATATACGCTCGCCTCTCAACAGTAACTGGCCTCACGTGGATATTTGGCTACTTGCACGTGCTTCTGGAAAGCGAACTCTTTGAATACTTTTTCGTCATTCTCAATGCTGGGCAAGGCGTTTTAATCATGATAGCATTTGTTCTCAACAAAAGAGTGCGCTCTCTCTATTGTAAGAAGGAAAGCTACCAGGAAGGGGCCCAAAACAGACAACCGTAATTTTCGTATCCTTATTATGTGGTTTGCAACTGTATGTTGTTGTCCCAGTTGTAATTTATATCTGCTTCCCGCTTTGGTTGAGCGGCGATTGGTCGGTCCTTAGTCTAGGCGACGGTGAGCTGAATAGGTGTTGAGGGCTGGATTTCGCGCAAATGAGCTAGTTTTCCCACTTATATCCCTCTAGTAGTGATGCGACTGATGTCCGATTATAATCGATCATCATTGACTTTTGCCTCTTGTGACTGGTGATCGGAAAGATGTTTTACAGTCGACTAATCTTACATTAATTCTTAAATTACAGTAAATCCTCAATGGCTCGAACAAGGATAGCTCGTTTACTTGGCTAATTCGAACTCGTTTTTGAGTCCCTTAAAAATTCTTCCGAAAGCTCATGAAAACAAATCTTCATGAAATTGTATATTATGTGTACTCATTAATGAGGCGATTCTATTGAGTCGACTCAACATATAATTATTGTCTAGAAAATCGGAAAACAAAACCCTAAATTATCGCCATTTGCTCCCTGATCTGGGGCTATGATTAACCCTTAGTGGCTCGAAATTCCCATGTCTCGAACAAATTTTCATGGTCCCAATATGTTCGAGCCGTTGAGGTTTTCCTGTACGACCAACAGCACATAAATCGACCCTCGTTATCTCGACCTCGCTTATCTCGAATAACCGCATATATCGAAGTGAAATTCTGGTCCCTGTTTTAACATGGAAACCTAAGAGCAGGTAACAACATATTATGGAAAAGAAGAGAAATTGCTCCAGCAATTTCTCCTCTTTTCCACATTATTTTATATATATTTCTAACTTCAGGAGTTACACTACATATTCATTTGTCATTACGGAACACGCTTATTCAAATTTATTGAAAATTTAACAACCAACAAAAGGAAATTTTTCAGATGAAAAATCCTGATATTTTTCATATTTTGGCTCAAAACATAGATTGTGGGTACTCGTTAGAACCGCCTCGGCGAGGCGGTTCTAACGAGTACCCACAATCTATGTTTTTTAGCAAAATAAGAAAAATAATGTATACCCCTGTAAACCCCAGTTTTACTATAAAAGTGGGGTTTAAAGGGGTCAAAATTATATAGGCATGTTTTCGTGATGTTTAATGTAGTTGTTCAATTTATTGTTTTCCTCACTTCCGCAACTCTGATATGTCGAGGTACGAATATCTCGAAGTGTTTTAGAGAGTCCCTTGGAATTCGAGATAACGTGAGTCGACTGTATGTTACAAAAAAAAAAAAAAAAAAAAACACAAAAAAATTCAAGTTGTCAGTGAAGAGCCAGAATTACAGACCACAGTTTACTAATAATACCAAGAGCAAACAAATCAAGCTAGACTTCAGTTAAGTCTGGGTAACACAGTTGCCACCTTTTTGGGAAAGGCTTGCCAATAACCGTCAAAAAGATTGCCTTTGGTTACAAAAAATACATTACAGATTAGAAAATGGGGGTCTCGGTTTTACTGAGACTCTTTATAAGCAGTACTAAAGTTTGAACACTGCTTACTCCCTTTAGCGTATACATGAGCAGAGCTCCATTTTCAAATATACCACAATGGGCCCAGTGATCCAAAAGGCAATGAAATATAATCTGCGCTATGGTGAAGTATGAGGAGATGTTCTACGGCCGCCACACCAGCTGCAGTGTAGTAAAATAAACGTCAAAACGATTGCCTTTGGAAACAAAGAACACACAACAGATTAGAAAATGTGAGTGTCTGTTTTATTGAGACTCCTAATAAGCAGTAATGAAGTTTGAACACTGCTTACGCCCTCTTGCGTAAACATTTTCGAAGATAGCTCAATGGGCCCGATGGGTACAGTAAGTCCAGGTTACACAGTTACCACCTTTTTGGGAAATGGTTGCCAATTCTGCTTACTGTCTGTTCTTTTTATAGCTGTAATTTGTCTTTCCCTTTGATGTTGAAAATTTGATGAGGATCTGATTGTATCAGTTTTTGGGTTTACTTATGTACTTTACACAAGCCACAAAAACACAACAATATGACGGTAAATTTTAACTAAAGCATTGGTCTTTCATAAAAGGCTTAATTAGAGACACCCCTACTGTAAGTGATGGGTAAAACATACAGTCGACTCTCGTTATCTCGAACTCCAAGGGACTCTCTGAAATACTTGGAGATATCCGTACCTCGACATATCAGATTTGCAGAATTGAAGAAAAATGATTCGATTTACCACATTTAACAAATATATATTTAACTGGATTCTTGAAGTTAGAGATATATTGAAAATATTGTGGAAAAGAGGAGAAATTGCTCCTTAGACCAGTGCTTTTGTTCAAGTAAACAATATTTACCCTACGTAGTGTAAAGACAGACAAATACAAGCAAAACGTGTAGCTTTTTTTTTGTTTGTCATTTAAGACAAAAGTCAATCTATTAGACCTGATTAGTGATATTGCTGATAGGGGCCATAAAATTAATAACTTTCTGTGTATTTTAATTTGGACAATGGGTCATCAGTGTAAAAGAAATTTTATTTGTTAATACAGTCATGACAGAGAAGAGCGTTTTGTAAGTTCATATTCCCTAGATGAATATGAAATATCGCTTGATATGTTTTCTGTTTTCAAGTAAGTTAAGATTTGATCTATTAACGTGTAGATTCTGATCCAGATCAGGTTATACATGGTTTGCTGGTCACATAACGAAAACATGCCTATTTAAATATACTGAAAATTTTACCGCCAAAAAATAAAAAAAAAAAAAAAAAAAAAAATAACAAAAAAAAAAAAAAAAAAAAAAAAAAAAAACAAAAAAAAAAAAAAAAAAAAAAACCAAAAAAAAAAAAAACAACAAAAAAACAGACGAACAAAATCAGATAAAAAAATTCAGATATTCTTCATATTTCCGCTCGAAACATAGATTATGGGTTCTCCTTAGAACCGCCTCGGGAAGACTGTTCTAACGCGTACCCACAATCTATGTTTTTCAGCAGAAATAAGAAGAAAAGTATACCCCTGTAAACCCAAGTTTTACTATATAAAAGTGGAAGTCAAAATTATATTGGCATGCTTTCGTGATTACATGTTTAGACACATTCCAGCTGAGATGTATGGAGTTCGAACTTTCAGGATAATTGACCCATTCATGCCGAATGGATTGTTTAGACTGTTTCCAATATAATGGGTGCCGGGGTAGTTTTAATTATTATCATGTTTTAAAGAAATTCAAATATTTTATTCATACCATGAAGGCCCAGATCAGACATCGCGTTCTGCGGCGTCACATCCGGGTCTACATTGTTTACTAGTGTCCCTTTTATGGAACGCTAGGCATAAATGGGTTAAGTTATCATACGCGGAACAAAAAACCTCCTCAAACTGCGCCGATATGTTTTTTTTCCTTGTTTTGTTTACATATACATAGAAGAATTACTTTCACATGATGTAAAGCTATATGTGTTTCATTTGTTTGATTTAGAACTAAGCTTCTTATTGCGCATTGAAAAACTAGATTATTTTTATTTATTTATCATAATGTTATGTTGTCACGCCTGAATAATTGTGTTGTTAAATCTATCTATCTATCTATCTCTCTCTCTCTCTCTCTCTCTCTCTATCCATCCATCCATCTATCTATCTATCTATCTATCTATCTATCTATCTATCTATCTATCTATCTATCTATCTTTCTATCTATCTATCTCAGTAAACACTTTTGAAGTATCTGAAATTGCAAACTGTAGCTAAAATTCCCTTTTTAATCTAATTAGCTAATATTTATATTTAAAATGCCTGAAGTTTATTACAGTATAACCTCAATGGCTCGAACACGGATGGCTCGTTTACCGTGGATGATTCGAACTCTTTTTTCAGTCCCTACATAATCCTTCCAATAGCTCAAGAAAACAAATATTTATTTTATCATAGAATTGTAAGTTGTCTGTACTCATTAGAATCGCCTCATCGAGACAATTCTAATGAGTACACTCAACATACAATCATTGTGTTGAAAATCGAAAAGATTTCCCTAAATTATCGCTATTTGCTTTCTGAACTGGTGCCATGATTAACCCTCATTGGCTGGAGCTACCCATGTCTCGAACGAATTTCCATGGTCCCAAATATGTTCGAGCCATTGAGGTTTGACTGTAATTAGAGGTGTTTTTTTTTTTTAAATATTTTCTATCATATAGACATGAAAGTATAAATAAAATTACTGCTTGAGAATGCTTTTGTTTCTTATTTTTTAAGTCTCAGAGCTATAGGACAGAAGGGTAGCGAAATAAATAGTTTTATGTCTTTACATAAATGTATATGTTGTGGGTATAAGAAGTTCCTCGAAGAGGCGGTTTTAATGAGTACTGTTTCATGAGCTATGTGCAGCTATAAGTAAACATCAAAAGTTCTGCTGTTGAGAGAAAAATGCTATAGTGTTGAAAAATAAGTGAAGATACCCAGGCAGTGCCACAATCACCAAGCACAGCCCTCCCGAGGCACCAAAGGAAGGAAAGATGAGGAAAATGTAGAAAATCACACAACAGACGTCCATTACAGAAACAATCCTTTTCTAATATACTGAAAATTATACCACCAAAAAATGAAAAAATTCAGTTAAAAAATTCTGATACGAAGCATCAAAAGAGAGAGAGCGACGAGAAAACAAATAATGACCAAATATATGTACGAAATCACGGACGCACGAACAAAGAAGCATGCAACAGACGAACCGCCATGGTATGGTCAGTAGGAAAACTACTGGGATGGGGGAGGGGGAGATGGTTGGTTGTTTGGGAGGAGGGGGTGGGGGCTTAAAAAGTTTTATTTCGATACAGTTCCCAATTACAAATATGTGTTCGGTCTGCATAGCTGTCCTCTACCTCATCTATAAAACATCACGGTGTCGGGTTCACAATTCCTATATCTTGCAAATAAATAAATAAAAATAAATAAAAATAAAATAACCCTAAAATCGGAAAGATATACGTCTGAGTTTTTGTATATCTCACCAGTGACCCCCTTCTCACCAGTGACCCTTCGGCCTCGGTTTTCAACACCTCCCACGGGACCTGGCGAATGTTAATGCATGAAAAACCATGTTTGATCCCTATATTACAGTATAAGGTCAAACTCTTAAGTTGGACATAGAAACGTGCACTGTTTGATATGACTAAGTTTGATAAGTATTTGTTCCAGTTTAAGGTCTTATTTATGTTTTTGGCCAGTGAAATGCACTGAATTGGACATTGCATCAGGTTACATTGTAATATACATCATCCAGTATTTTGAATTGATACCGGATTAGCAGTTAATTGAAAGGACGTTGGAATATTTTACAACACAATAGACCCTTTTCCCATTCGTAACATTTTTGTTCGTTACGCGCATTTAGTCAGACTCAATGTAGAAGGACCGCTACTTCCGGTCTAGTTTCATGCGCTTGTAAATGGCAATATACATTATTTTAAATTGTGAAAGAATGTTTCAATATGATAACAAAGATCTCTTATAATTTCTATCAAACACTGATTTAAACCAATTAATATTACAAAATTGAGATATTAATTTTGTGGTCATTGTATTTGCCTTGAGTTATTCCCCTTTTTAAATGTTTATTCCTTTCACAAACGTTAATGATAGAATTTCCACTTTCCATACAATCAGTTCTGTAAACTTGTAGTAGTAGTGTTCAAAGTATTTAACCTTGAGGGACACCTGCTTTAACTAAAGTATACATGGAAGTGGCTCCCAGTAACACATCTCTTTATTGTCGTCTGTCTTCAAAGTAGTCAATGAATCAGTTAACAGAATTCCAATAGAGCCAACTTTCTGAAATAAATATATCAGACCTTATGCCACACTCTATGAAATGCCTTGCGAGGTTTAGGATCCCGTAAAATGAAGTGTTTCACTTTTTAATGGTTTTCTTTAACAATTATGTAAGTCTAAGATATATTCAATTATGTTTGGGTAACAGAATTGCCAACTGTTTGGGAAACAGTGCCATCTGTTTGTCTTTTGTTTGTGGATATCTGTTTGTATCAGATCCTGAGTTGTCTTATCTACTGTGCGACAATACTTTCATATGCTGTATCAATTTACAGGGACATTTAAATATACTTACTGGAGAAAAACCTATAAATTCGGTACTTGCGACCAAGACTTTGACGCGCAACAGCAATTTACAGTGACATGTAAAATGCATACTGGTGAAATCCCTATAATGTAATACTTGCGATCTGACTTTCACGTGCTGTAGCAATTTACAGTGAAATGTAAAGAACACACTGAAGAAAACCCAATAAACATGACACTTGCGACCAGATTTTCATGCGCAGTAGGTATTCACGGAGACATCAAAAGATTCATACTGAGAAATGCCTATAAATTTAAAACTTGCGATCAGGATTATACAAACAGTAGTACTACTGCGTCATCACGAAATACATACCGGGGAGCAACCCTATAAATGCCATACTCGCGGTCAGGCGTTTACAGTTATTGGTCAGTTGCAGAACCATGTGATCATACATATGGGAATGATGTCATATAATGTTTAACTTGTAATCGGAAAAACTGCCAATCACAACTATTGTCGTCTGCTTTGTCATCTGCTTGTGAATTTAAAAGTCATTTTTGCAAACAGTGTGGACCCAGCTCAGACTGCTCCTTTAGTCTGATCTGGGTCCACACTGTTTGCCTGTATGCAAAAATAGGTTTGAAAAGTTTGCAAGAATATTCAGCAGATGACATAAACAGATGACATTTTCAGATGCATTTTTTCTTGGTGCTTTAAGGGTTAAGAGTCCCGTGAAAGTACATAATAGCGAAAAGACAGACAAATGTTATTTTTTTTCACGCAATCGCAGTTTACGGATGCACACAAGAAATCACACTTGAGAGAAACCCAGTGTATGTAAGATTTGTTTAAAGGCTTTTACATACAGTTCCACTTTACCGCAACATCTGCGAACACATCGCGGAGGAAGGCTTTGCAAATGTGAGTCTTGTGGCATCTACAAACAGAGTTACGAATTTAAGAATCACATGAGATTACATACTGGAGAAAATCCCTACAAATGTGAAACACTAGAATACATACTGGAGAGAACCCTTACGTACCCCTTTGTACTTTTCTGCAGCATCTGCGAATACATATCAGAGAAAGGCCTTGAAAATGTTACTTTTTGATCAGACATTTGCAGGAAGTAGCAGTTTACGGAGACATTTAAAACATATACCGGAGAAAAACCTTTCAAATGCGATTATTGTAGTATGGTTTTTATACAATGATCTAACTTACAGGCACACCTACGAATACATACCAGAGAGAAAAAAATACTTATGTACTACTTTTAGTCTGGCATTTGCTTTCAGTATTAATTTACAGAAACATTTGGAAACGTACTCTGGGTGGACAGCCAACTTGTTAAGGAGAATTCTAATGCAGTTGCGTATACAACGCAAACTGATTGGATAACGTCATAAATTCTGCGATATACCGTCGGAAATCCGACGTCATCACGTAAAGTTGCTTCTCACTGGCTGGCATTTGGTTTTACGCAGCTCACAGCACTTGTCGCTTTGTGCAAATAGTACATTTGTTAACAGAAAAATGAATAAATTCATTAGAATGGGGATACTGCATTCAAATTTGTCACTTGAGGAGGTAAATCGGCGGTTTTACGGCTCCGCTAACGCGTAAAACGAAATTTCCGACCGTAAAACCGCCGATTTACCTCCCAAAATGACAAATTTGAATGCAGTTACCCCTAGTCGCCTAAGTATTTGCAGATGATTCTGAAATAATTTTCTCAGTATATATTTAAAACAAACGCTCCTTATACGGTCTTGGTGAGAATAAAAAATATTCCAGAATCATTTCCAATTATTTCTCCTTAAGAAGTCCTCTAGGGTTTCGACCGAATCCATACCTACCAACCTCTGAATCCCCCCGCACCCTCGCCCCCCCCCCACACACACACCCAAACGAGAGCTGAAATAACTGACAGTTATTTCAGCTCTCGTTTGGGTGTGTGTGTGTGTGTGTGGGGGGGGGTTTCGATCGAATCCACACCTACCCACCTCTGAATCCCCTCGCACCCGTCCCCTCCCCCCTCCCCCCCCCCCGAGCTGTAATAACTGACATACAAAATGAACCCTTGAGTAGCATTATCTACCTCGAGTGAACAAATCTTTCTATTATATACAAAGAAATGAAATATAGAGAATTATTAATGAAATAAAATGCATATTTTCACTAGTGAAATATAAGTTTTATATTTTCACTAGTGAAAATATAAAACTTATATTTTCACTCCTCTGAGCATTGAAAAATATAAGATCTGGATCTACTTTTTTCTTATTTACATTAATGTTTTCATTACACGAGATGAAAATTTTTATGGTATTCACTGAAAAAGAGTAAATTTTATTTTTACACTCCAATGCGCGTTTCTGACGTCATATCTAACGTCACCAAACAAAACAAAACATGAACGTCATGGCGCCAAGGGACAAAACTGCGTGTCAGACTTTCCCTTGCAAATGCAAGATTTGCATCTCTTCTATCGAAAGTGATGTATATAATAAAAAGAAAATTCAAATGTTTGTCGTGAATATGACTTTTATTTCATCTCGTGAAGTGAAAAAATGTATATTTCATTCGTGCCTTCGGCACTAATGAAATATACATTTTTTTCACTTCACTCGATGAAATAAAAGTCATATTCACTCCAAACATTTGAATATCCTCTATCTATTAACATCGCACAAGGGCGATAACTATTTGTTACAATTATGTATCCTCTCCGCCATCCTACCCACGCACTAGGGAATGTTCGTCCGTCGATTTATCCTTTCATCACAAATCTTGTTAAATGTTTAGTTTGTTTGTTAATGGGAAAAGCACGGTCGGAGAACAATGCGTCTGAGCTGAATACCTTGACAAGTCTTGCATTTGGATGCAAATTTGATCAAAATCGGACAAAACCTAAGGCAGTCAATGGCATTTAACGATTTAAAACTGCTGTCAAAATTCGCCATTTTAAGAGGTTCTTATTATTTCAGGCTATTGAATATAATATTCATTTTTTTTCTTTTTTTCTTTCTTTCTTTTTTTTATCGCCAGTATAAACAGTTCAGTTTTCAAGCTAACTAAATCTATGTTTAGCAAATAAGCTTTATACATAGTAATAGAAGTAAACAATGTTATAACTATTAATTATTTAGGTTTAGCATGCTTAATTAAGCTTTATGACATGACGTCATAGGGCTTCATTAGATATTCAGAATCCTGGCGCCCATAAGGCATTTATAAATCTACAAACTTCGACAATTTTCTCATATATCATTTATCGTCGGATTTTGATAGATAGATTCCTTTATTTTCCTCCAGGATAGGAGAGATACAAAATACAAACACAGGACAAAACATACAATGACAAGAAAAAATAAACGAAGAAAAAAGAAAAAGAAGAAGAAAGCATGAGCAAAAGACAAATTCAAAATTGGACTAGTACATGTTATAACTACCCACGCACTATTTTATACAATGTGCAGATCACAGAATAACAGACTATGCAAACTGGGGAGTAATCAAATTCAGATACCCTTTCTGGAACCGTACCAAATTTGCCACCAGACCCGTAATACGGGGGGATATGCGGTTGAGCAATGTATTTCGCCTCTGAATAAAAGGTCCAGCTAGAATATACAGAACATTCTTGCACATAGGTTAAGGGTTTCCGCAAATTACACCGGTGCTAGCAAATCTTATCTCACACCCTATTCCATCCCGTGGACAGATAAAAATCGAGAATTTTCACGTGTTTGATATACACTTGTATAGGACGTCATGGTACTCCATTGTTAAGGTCTACGTCACTGGACGTAATGACGTCATTAAACGGTATTGCCATCACAATATAGTGGACGTCTGCAATCGAAGTGACTGCATTATCAAAAACCCACCTTCAGAAATGGAAGTTATGCAAGAAAAAGAATCCATTATGGGTGTGAAGGACTAATAGAAAAGACCTGTCCCTCGGGATCACAGTTTGGCATCGGCAAGCCTCGTGATGCCAGACAGTAACATTTTGGACGGATTTTTCTGTCTGGCCCTCACACTCACGATAGATTCTTATATTCTTGCACACCAGATAAGGAAATCCTGGATTTAACCCTGAGATAGAGATTCTTATCCCACATAGGTTATCCTACCCAGGGTAAGATTAAAATTGAGAATTCTCACGTGTTTGATATGCACTTGTTGTAATGGACGTCACGTACGCCATCGTTAAGGTTAACGTCACTGAACATAATGACGTCACTTAACACCACAGCAATGTCGTCACAAGATGTCGGACGTCAGCAGTCGAAGTTACTACATTATTAAAACATCTCCAGCAATGAAAGGTGTGCAAGAAAAAGAATCAGTCATGGGTGTGAGGGGTAAACAAAAAATGTTCCCTTCGCGATCACTGTCTGGCATCACTTGGCAAGCCTCGTGATATCATCGGCACGGATTTTTCAATCTACCCCTTACACCAATGACAGATCCTAAGAATGTACACTCTTGGTCTTTAGTTTTAAGCACGCTATGTCAAAACCACGTAGCAAAGTAATAGCAAAGCACAGATGTTTGCCAGCTTTGACCATCTGCAGGTTTTCAGTCTTCAGAAATAAATACAATCGACTCTCGTTATCTCGAAATCCAAGGAACTTTATGAAACACTTCGAGATATCCGTACTTCGACATATCAGATTTGCGGAACTGAGGATAATAATTAATCGAACGACCACCTTTAACAGAATGCATATGTAATTTGACTCCTAAGTTATATATATATATATATAACTAATATATACACACATATTATCATCTTCGATATACGTGTACATGTACATAAATCCTAGTTGTGCGGTATTTCAACTTTGAGGAATAACTGAGGGGTTATCGCAAATCTAACGAGAGTGCTGAAACCAAAATTTCAGTTAAATCATTTTCGGGTGATCTCAAACACCTTCACCAGTTCATCTACTACAAAGCTTATTTTTTTATCAATAAGTTTTCATAGGTTTTAGGTCGAATATCATTTTTATATTTTGGCTAACCATTTACAGAACCTTTTATTAACAATGTCTCAGATAAAATGGAATTGTGCGTTAAACAGGGTTGGGAATCGGCCAGAATTTCACAGTCGATCAACGGTTGTGTAAAACCGACTGATCATCAATCAACAATCGACTTGTAGAAAATATACTCACTCTTAATTTAGCCCTCTTCCAGATACTTATTCATTTCTCCAGATCAATAAGAGGGGTATCCAGATAATAGTTTTCTTATTTCTCCATATGCCTCCGCAGGGCGCTTCTAATGAGTACCCACAACATATGTTTTCATGAAGAAATAAGAAAAATATCAATACTTTTGGGTTGACTTTTTAAGGCTATTTTATCTTTTTTTTTTTCACTTCTACTGACCACAAATCTATAATGATCCAAACAGACAGTTATGAATTTCATTTCTTTATAACTGGCCTATAACAATAAAACAAGAGTAAATATGTTATTTCGATTAGTCGACTATAAAAAAGCTTTCCGATCATTAGTCACAAGAGGTAAAAGTGACTACGCTCGTAATGATCGATTATAATCGGTCATCAGTGGCAATACTGGCGTTTACCCCCTTATCTTACCTGTATTCATGTTTACACGTGACATGTAACGTTGTGTTTGTTTGTGTTGAGGCTTTACGGCCCAGTCAACCCAATGGGGCCATGTCGAGCGCGTTTTTTTTTTTTTTTTTTTTTTTTTTTAACCTAACCACACGTTTACTGGGCAGGCTAAGTCCTCTAAGTGGTTAACCAGTATTGTGCACATTCTTTCGACAGAAACTGACAACTGCCCTTCTTGAATCAGCGGAAGGGAGAGAATGACCGCATGTAACGTTGTGTAACGTTGTGTAACGTTGTATCTAATCTTCGAAGGATTCGATTGTACTCGGGTGGTCGGTTGGGTCGGAGTTTAACGACCTGGTTAATATTATCAAGCTCATGTAGATCCGGTCAGTTAACTTAACCAACTTTTAGCGGTTCATCAAGAAAACATGCCTATATTATTTTGACCCCCTTAAACCCCACTGTTATATAGTAAAACTGGGGTTTACAGGGGTATACATATTTGTTTTATTTCTGCTCAAAACATAAATTGAGGGAACTCGTTAGAACCGCCTCGTCGAGGCGGTTCTAACGAGTACCCACAATCTATGTTTTGAGCAGAAATGTAAAAAAATATCATAATTTTATAGCTGAAAATTTTCATTTTTTTGGTGGGGAAATTGTCTATAATTTTGAATAGGCATGTTTTCGTAATGTAACCAGTACTTGTTCACATTCTTTCGCCAGAAACTGACAACTGCCCGTCTTGAATCAGTGGAAGGGAGGGAAAAAATTTCATGATCGATTTCCACGAAAGAAAAATGCCAGACCGACGGGGATCGAACATTTGACCTGATCACTAGTCAGATGAGTGGATAGAATAGATATTTTCTCAATTGATGGAATACACTGTAATGAAATTGTCATTCTGAATCAACTGGAACTGAATAGAATTGTATAAAACAATTGTTTACGGCCTAGTTTTCAACAATTGCCTTTAGATCGTTTTTTCTGATTTCTGATTGATAATTAATAATGTATAAGTACAAATAACTGGCTGTATCTTTGACGAATTGAATCTTATCAAGGAGAAAGGTCCTTATGCTAAAAAGAGAGTGCCGAGATCGAAAGAACCATTGTTTAATCAGAATTACTAACATAAGCCACAACACCAGAAAACATACCTTTGGACATGTGCACCTAGCGAAGATTAGACCAGCCTGCACATTCTTACAGTCTGATCAGAATTTTCTCTGGGCGCATTTTGGATAGCCAAGGATGCCTAGTTTCTTCATGCGGACAAGGAAGACTCTGATCAGACTGCGCGGATGCGCAGGCTGATCTGAGTCTTCGTTGGGCGCACACATCAGAAAGTACTTTTGCTCACGTTGCGACTTATATGACAAATGGAATATATTATTCTGCAATCAACAAACGCCGTATTCACACTGTGTTAATACGTAGCATGTCTTGGACTGTGGGTTTCCACGTAAACGTATGTGTATTGTGCTATTTTTAGGAAACGACGTTTTATGAACGCTGATAGGATAGACTTGTTGAACGTCTTAGGACTGCTATGTTGTTTGTTTGTGTTGAGGTTTTACGGCCCAGTCAACCCATTGGGGTCATGTCGAGCGCGGTCAGTTTACCTAACCACACGTTTACTGGGCAGGCTTAGTCCTCTAAGCGGTTAACCAGTATTGTGCACATTCTTTCGCCAGAAACTGACAACTGCCCTTCTTGAATCAGCGGAAGGGAGAGAATGACCGTAGAAAATATTTCATGATCAATCTCCACGAAAGAATGTTGCCGACCTCGGCGGGGGTTGAACCCGCGACCTCCTGGTCTCCAGTCGGACGGCGCATCCAACTGAGCCACCGAGGCTATGTTGACACTTGTTGAACCGTATTTCTCACAAAACGGATTCCTCACGCCGGTGTGATAAATTCGACCGAATTTTTCACATTCGGACATAGGTGAAGAATACGTTTTGCGGATTTAGAGTTTTTAACCCAAACGAGTTTGTCACACATTAGAATTTCTATTGCTGGCACACAAGTAAAGAAATTTTTAATGAATCGAAACATTTTCGCTGAAATATAGGTGTGAAAAATTCGGTCGGATTTTTTTACATGTCATGAATTTAGTCAAATATGTCACAACTAAAAATAATTCGGTCGAATTATTTTTACAGCAGGGGAGTTTTCGATCGAATTTATCACGTGCTAGATATATTTGGTCGGATGTGTTACATGTGACACACTTTGGTGAATTATAGGTGTGAGAAACTGGAACGTATTTTTCATATGTGATGTTTTCGGTCAAATGTGTCACAACTGTGTGGCGAATTAAGTCTATTTTTCCATAGTTTCACAGCTGTAAAGTATTGGATCGAATTCCTCACAAGTGACATATACGGTCGAATTTCTTACATGTGACACATTTTGGTAAAATATAGGTGTGAGAAATTCGGTCGGATTTTTCACATGTGATGTATTCTGCTGAATATGAGATAACTTTGTCGAATTTGGTCAAACTCTTCACATCTGTGAAGTATTCGATCGAATTCCTCATGTTTGACCTATTAAGTAGGATATTTTACATTTGATATTTTCGGCAAACATAGGTGTGAGAAATTCGGTCGGATTTTTCACATGTGATGTATTCTGTCCAATATGTCACATCTTGTATGAATTCGATAGATTTTTGCCACATATGTGCAGAATATCATTGAATTACTCACGTTTGATATAATCGGCCGAGTAGATTACACGTGGCATTATCGGCGAATATATGTGTGAGAAATTCGGTCGGACTTTTCACATGTGATGAATTCTGTCTGTAAATTTTGATACCTTTCTTGTTTCTCCTCAAATCATTAATTGTGGGTACACGTTCGAAACGCTCAGTAACCGCCTCGCTGAGGCGGTTTGAACGAGTACCCACAATTTTTATAGCAGAAATAAGGAAATAATGAATAGCCCTGCAACCCTCACCTTTTCCTATATAAAGTGGGGTTTGCCAGGGTATTCATTGCATAGGCTTGTTTTCTTAATGTATAATTCAGATCATTTGTGGCTTTTCACAATCACGATTATCAGTTACCAAAATTAATCCATTGTTACAAACAATTCGCATTGATATCTTAAAGTATTAAAGTCGGGCTGATTTATTATATCAATAAAAAATTTACATTTCAAGTTTAAGATAACAATATACTGATTTTTAGATATCGATTTTCCGAAATAAAATATTCACAAATTGGGTATCAATATATGAAATTATTAATATCTATAATTAATTATAGATATCAATAAAACTCCATAATTTATAGATATCTTTACAATTAGAATATTTGATATCAGTACCAACAATCTTATATCTATAATAAGATTTGTCGAAATCTGTATAGAATAAGGGATGATTGATATTATTGAACATATCCATAGGTGTCAAGAAACAGATATGACATTTCATTTATTTCATTTTATGATATCAATAATATTCGAAGTAATAATAATACAATAAATAATAAATCTATCACTCGATTAAAAGATATGCATGATAAGAAAAATATATTACCTCGAAACTGTATTAAATGGTTAATCGTATGTTTTATATCATAAGCTGTGACAAATACGTTTGTGAGAAATCCGTGCATGAAAAAAAAAGCACATTTTTGAGGTTTTTTTTGAAAGGTGACAAATACGTTTGCGTGCTATATATAAAACTGATACCGAACGAGTTTGTCACAGATAGGTGAGGAATACGTTCGGCAGCTGTGAAAAATTCGGTCGAATTCTTCACGCCGCGTGACAAATCCGACCGAATTTTTCACACGTGTGAGGAATCCGTTCCGTGAGAAATACGGTTCAACACTTGCTATCCTTTCGACAAAGTCTTTTGCGCCTGGTGCTTTACAAAGTAGAAGTACATTTGCAAACTTTTGTCATGATTTAATGTAAAACGTTTTTTTTTTTTTTTTTTTTTTTTTTTTTTTTTGACGAACAACCTAGGGACAAAAAGTTTTATTCTATTCTCTAGTTTTTCTATTCTGCCGTGTTGCGTAGCCATGGTGGCTGAGGTGTCTCGGTGGGGGACGCCTACAAGTCTCTTGCCTGATTTCTGCGGTTGCCCTGTCTCCTGGGATGCGTCACTTGATGTGTGTGCGGAGTAGTGTTGCCACTGATGACCGATTATAATCGATCATCAGTCACTTTTGCCTCTTGTGACTGATGATTGGAGCGATTTTTTATAGCCGGCTATTAGAAAAATTATATTTTTTAAAATATCTTCCCGCGTTTTATTTTATAGGAAGTTATAACGAAATGAAATTCGAAGCTGTCTATTTGGATCATTCTAGATTTGTAGTCAGTAAAAGTGAAAACAAAAAGTCAACCCAAAAGTACCGATATTTTTTCTTAATTCTCCATAATAACATATGTTGTGGGTGCTCATTAGAAGCGCCTCGCGGAGGCGCTTCTAATGAGTACCCACAACATATGTTTTCATGGAGAAATATTATCTGGATATTCCTATTATGAAAAAGTATCTGGACGAAGGCTAACTTAAGGGTGAATATATTTTCTACAAGTCGATTATTAATCGATGATGTGTGCTCGAAGAGGGGATGTGCTTCGCTTGCCGATTCTTGCCCATCACCTGTTTCGTTTTCCAAGTATTTAGGGTTTAGCGGCACTGACGAAGATAATTTTTAGCCTTACACATCTGTCGCGCTAAAATTGTTATAGTTACATATTTCCCAAAGTTAAAATTGTTGCGAATTATGCAGAGAGGTAGGTAGGGTAGTAAATTGAAAGCAGGTTTTCAGCAAGTTCCATTTCTATGACTTTTCACAATATTGTCATGAGATGCCAGTAATTAAAAAGCAAAAAAGAAAAATACTAACAAAAAAAAAAAAAAAAAAAAAAGAAAAGAAAAGAAAAAAAAAATATAATAATACCAAAGAATCACTTTACTATAGAAATTGAATTGGTCAGACCAATTTTTGGCTGTAAATTTATTTTTAAGACAAATATTTAAGAATAAAACACAGAAACAGAAAAGACAAATGTTTTTTTTTTTTTTATAAGACATGGTCAGTCAGAACAAAATATTTTCATTTAGATAAAACAACAAGCAATAAGCGTCTTTCCGAGTGATGTCAAAAGGATAGTAGTATGGGTATTAGTTAAGATGTCTCAATATTTAGGTTAATACAGAATATATTCGGTTGCGCCAAGCGAAAAGGTGTCTTCGAGCATGCGCAAAATGCACATATTCAGATCCATCAACCGCATGCGCAAAGTATCGTCCATGCCTTTGCTTTCCATTGATATATTCTTTAGTATCCAATTATTCTGTTTGCGGACAGTGAAGGCCCTGATCAGACAGCGCGGATGCGCAGGCTGATCTGGGCCTTCGCTGTGTGCAGATACCCGAAGACAGTTTCGTATTGCGCGGACCTATTACAAAGAGCGCGAATTGGCATTTTGTTGGGTTAGTTTTATAGTTCACGTTTTGAAGCCTTACGTTACCATATCTATGTAATATGTATCTCCATGATCTCCTATATTATATAGTGAAAATGAGATATGCAGGGATATACATTATAAATGATCTTTCGACATCCTCTGGAAAGATATTTTTTTGTTTGGCGTTTTGTTCTAAACGAAAATGCTTTGTTCTGATTGACCATATCTTATCAACAACCACTTGTTTTTTTTCTGTTTCTGTGCTTTGTTTTCCAATATTTAATGTAAAAATTTTTTTGTGGCTAAAATGTGTCTGACCAATACAATTTATATAGTAAACTGGATTTTTTGAAAACTTTTATTAGGCAGTGTCTTTGTTTTTCTTCACTGATTTTAAATTATTGATGTTCCATAACAATGTTATAGAGATTTCAGAAATTTTTGTGAAAAACTGCATCCAATCTATCTACACTATCGTTTTTTTAGCATAATTTGCAGCCATGTTTTGCTAGTTTTTTGTTTTTTCGAATTTTTCTAAAATCATTTAAATAATAACCTCTGGGGGCACAGGAAGCTTCGACAAAAAGTTTTGTATTGGATCATGACAAAGAATTGTTAATTTGCGTCTTTTTATTAAAGCGCCAGACTAAAAAGACTTTCAGAAAGACATTAAAAGGAGAGTAGGTGGATTTACAGAATTTTGCAATAGAGTATATTTAGATCCGCTTTTCCATTGGCAACATTTTGTATTGCAATATGTCTGAATGAGCTTTCTAACCAAACTTACCTTATTTTCTCGCATTACAGTCGAACTTCAATGGCTCGAACATCATTGGGACCATAGAAAATTGTTCGAGACATGGGTAGTTCGAGCCACTGAAGTTTAATCATGGTGCCAGGTTAGGAAGCAAATATAGATAATTTAGGTATTTTTTTCTTTCCTTCACAATAATTGCATGTTGAGTGTACTCATTAGAATCGCCTCGATGAGGCAATTCTAATGAGTACACACAACATACAATTTCATGATAAGATAAGAAAATTTTCCTAAATATTTGTTTTCTTGAGCTAGCGGAAGAATTTCGTAGGGGCTCAAAAATGAGTTCGAATTAACCATAGTAAACGAGCCATCGGTGTTCGAGCTATTGAGGTTCAACTGTAAAGCGCCATGACTAATACAGCTCTGGTAAATATGTGCATCCAGATATTGTCATTACGAAAACAAGCCTATTCAAATATACTGAAAATTTTACCACCAAAAAATGAAAATTTTCTGATAAAAGTTCTGATATTTTTCATATTTCTGCTCAAAACATAGATTGTCGGTACTCGATAGAACCGCCTCGTAGAGGCAGTTCTAACAAGTACCCACAATCTATGTTTTTAGTAGAAATAAGACAAAAATAATGTATACCCCTGTAAACCTTTTAAAAGTGGGGTTTAATGAGTTCAATCAGGGGGTGCAACGTATAGTGGTTTTTATGGTCAATAAGGCAAAAAAAAAAAAAAAAAAAAAAAAAAAAAAAAAAATATCGCTTATGGTCAAATATGGCGCTTGGTTTGAAAAGCGAATGGAATTTTTGGAGATAAAATCAACAAGTAAGTATGTTTCCTGGCATTATATTTTGATGTCACCTAGCGCTGGATGTGGAAAAATTATGCAGTGTCTTGGGGAAATTGCTCGTATCTCCTGATCTTACCTCAAACTGCAGTGATGCTCGATCACCTGGGAAGCTCGAATCGATGGGAAAATCGGAACCGATTTTGACCTGCATAAAATCACGCTTTGCAGCAAAAATCCGATAGTTGGGATTTATTTTCGAGGTCTACATCACTGAAACAATAAACCACAATTTCTGGTTTAATTTTTGATCTCTGAAAAGCCCTCCATCTCGAGGAATCAAGGTGTAACCATCTAATGTTGTTTGTGGTTAACTGTACAACACTCAAGTTACTAATTGGTCTAAACTCAAATGCAATCGTCACTTATAGCTACTCGCATGAGACCAGTAGTTGCACTGTACTAGTAGTTAAACAAATACAAAATCGCTAGATGTGACATCTTCTTTTGAAAATTGGAGACATAATAAAAGACACTTGCATGCCTTTATTGTAATGTATATAAATAGTCAAATTAATATTAAATGTGTCTGCTTCTATGGTGACATTCTGTAAAACACCAACAGTTTTATCGTGATTGCCTCGGGGGATCAAGTAGTAGGAAAGAAGACCTAATAGCTTGTCCAGCAATCCAGAAAAAAGAAATTGATTTATTATATTTGGAGTCAGTATTATAGCAAAAACAAATATGTTAAAATGTCTTACTTTCTGGCGATTGTTGGCTTTTGATGACAGGTATTCCAACTACTGGTACAGTTACTGAGCAAGTATGAGTGGCAGTTTTCAAAGTTTGGATTCTATGTTCCCAAAGGATCCTTTTTTTTCCAGATTATTTTTTCCAGATTATTCAGACATCTATTTTTAGAGCTTGGCTCGTGAGAGACACAATACATCTACAAGTGTTGGATTTTAATAAAAATGTTGGTCCTGAAGCAACCTCTCTTACATTGTCAAATCATTTTGATATGCACACAAATTTTCATAACATAAAAAATGTAAACTTGTAAAAAATATGTCCAACTACTGGTCTATTGTGAGAACCATCACATTCAATTCAGATTTAAGATTTCTTATTATCGTTGATTGAAGAATAAGAGGAAAAACGACAGGCACTGATACAATCAGATTCCGTATTCTGTCCTAAACAAAAGAAGAAGGAAGCAAATACAACATCCCCATAAAATCGACGGACCACATGGCATTTAGAGTCCCAAAGTAGCTCAGTAACAGTGATCTTCCTAATAGAAGAAATATGGTGTTTTAATTAGTATGTTATCTGATCACAGAATAAAGAGTTGTTTTTATTTTGTTTTGTTTTACTTTTGCTTACCCGACTTTGATGTTCTGAGCCATTGAAATAGATTAACTGAACCAAAACGAAACGTTAACTTATATTGCATTGATTCTTCCTCTCTTTTTGGGTACATACTGACATCTACAACTTTGGCTCTATATGACCTTTGCTTGTTGGACTACAAAATGCCAGATAATGACATTCATTTTGATAAGCATTGACCCAGTTATATCTTGTATACCAGAAACAGCCAAAATATCAAAAACTTCGGAATGCGCATGCACAAAATTTCAAACCGAAAACAGTTAGGAAATGGTCAGACTTGCACCATGCGAAAAAGTAATACTTCAATTCAAGCAAGCTGATAAATGCAACATTAGATATATCAATCTGTTAAAAGGATAGGCCCACAAAACATCCCCATAAAATATTCTTATTTCAGAAGTAATGGCTCACAAGTCCACAATAAATTTTATGGAAATCGGTCGAGTGGTTCAAGAGAAATGACATTTTTGTTGTCTATGGCGGCCGCCATTTTGTCAGCCTTGTCACATACCCAAATCAAAAATGCTAATAAAAGCGTCAGGGTGATTTCCTTTGCTTTAAAACAGTATATATGCATTCTTTGAAATAAAACAGACATTAATCACCCATTTTCCAAAGTTATCTTGGATTAGAACAACTGTTATTGATCTCTTTTTGTGTGAGTTTATGACGCCATTAGGTCACAGCCTCGTTCTGGAATAACATTACTCAAAGTTACTTATTGCCGAAGGATGTCAAATGTCCTAAACCGCTCAACAGATTTTTATAAAAGTTTCCCTTTCTACTGAATTGAGCGTTAAATTTGTGGACCCATCCCTTTAAATTGAAAGGGAGATGACTTCCGTAGACATGCAGTATTACTCTATTTCTTTGAAGTGTGAGGTTACTGCTAAAGCAAGCATAGTAGTGTTCATTAATGATCCATACCAATTTCCAAAGGTGTAAGATTTTAATATTCACGCATGCGCATTGCATATTTTCGTCGTTTGCCAGTTCTTTCGTTTTCAGCCAATTACTCCGTAAAATGAAAAGCTGTGTCTTGCAATTTGTTACCTTTTATCAAATGACTGTAAACAATAGCAGTTATTGAAAATACAGAGGTTTACCCACAAATTAAGGGAAATTATGGGTGTCTTTTTTTTTTCTTTTTTGCTCATTAAAGCATTTTGTCATATATATGTATCCGCTCTGTAACTTATGAAACTAAGTATTATTTAACGACCAGTGAAATACAATAATTGTAACGTTATTAAATTGTCTCTTTTTACCTTTCGAATTAATGATCCTTTGAACTTTGCAACAACTGATTCAAGTAATCAAGATTACAAACCTGGGAAATAAATACCCGGTAAACCCCACATCATGCAGGAAAAATGTAGGGTTCTATACATTATTTAGCAGGTTTAGTTTATGCTTTTTATGGTGCAGTGTTAATGATATCATCACGTAGATGACAAAAAGGTATTTACGGATTTTGTCTAAATCTATAGAAAATCTGAAATTTACAGATTAAGCGATCCGTAAATTTACAGATTCATATGCTAAATTTGCATGTGCACCACGCTCAAAGAAGACTGCAACTAGATCCTTCATGTACAGACTATTGATGAAGTGGCAGACCTTTACATACCTTCAAATTAAAAGTCAAAAGACTTAATTTCACTAAAAATTTAATTTAGCTTTTCACAAATCGGCAAATGCATGCATTTTCATATATCTTCGGATTTAGTTGCATTTTGTTAACAAAATTGGACTCTGATTTCTTGTTGTAGTCTCCACTTGCCTTGGTTTCCAAGTCTTTTAAACTGGCTGTTTCACCGATTCTTAAAAATTTTAAACAAAGTTCAGTGATTGCTTCCGAATTTACAGACTACTTTTTCTGTGTTTTTATATTTATTCTGTAAATTTGCACATCACGAAAACACGCCTATATAATTTTGACCCCCGTAAACCCCACTTTTATATAGTAAAACTGGGGTTTACAGGGGTATACATTATTTTTCTTATTTCTGCTCAAAACATAGATTGTGGGTACTCGTTAGAACCGCCTCACCGAGGCGGTTCTTAAGAGTACCCACAATCTATGTTTTGAGCAGAAATATGAAAAATATCAGAGTTTTTTATCTGAAAATTTTCAGTTTTTGGAGGTGAAATTTTCTATATAATTGAATAGGCGTGTTTTCGTAATGATCTTTAAATCTACCACAGGAAATGTCATGATAATTGGTTGTATGGATTTTCAGCATCACTTAGTCAGTCGGGCAGAAAAAAAAACGTAAAATGAAGCAAGCAGAAACCAAAACATAACTTACAAAATGCAAATTATAAACAAAATGTAAACTTGCACAAAGAAATATCAAATTCGTGTATATTTACCAACATGTAAATTGTTAAATGCATTTTCTGTGAAATTTATTCCGTCCATTTTAATTTTGAAGGTACGCAAAGATCTGCCATTTCAACAATATTTTGTACATTAAAGATCTAGTTGCGGTTTTCTTCGAGCGTGGCGCACATGCAAATTTAGTACATAAATCTGTAAATTTACGGATCGCTTAATTTGTAAATTTGCTGATTTTCTATAGATTTAGAAAAAGTCTGTAAATCCTTTCTTGTCCCCTACCTGATAATAGTGTTAAGAGCATTTAGTGTATAACCCCATCTCGGCTTTGCCTTTTAGCATCATACAGCGAAAGGTCACCAGAGAGGAGACACATTGGGGCGAAGCGTCTCATATCCAATGAAGTTTAAAGGATAAGGTAACAAGACGTTTTGCCCTAAAACTTCCTACACAGTCGTTTACCAACGTCATTTCGCCCCATTCATTACGAAAACACGCCTATTCAAATATATTGAAAATTTTACAACCAAAAACGAGGAAATTTCCAGATAAAAAATTCTGATATTTTTCATATTTCTGCTCAAAACATAGATTGTGGGTACTCGTTAGAACCGCCTCGTCGAGGCGGTTCTAACGAGTACCCACAATCTATGTTTTGAGCAGAAATAAGAAAAATAATGTATACCCCTGTAAACCCCAGTTTTATTATGTAAAAGTAGGGTTTCAGAGGGTCAAAATTATATAGGAGTGTTTTCGTGATGTTTCAACTTCATGAAGTCTGTGTAAATGACCACGTGCGTCAGATTCTAATTATCAATTGACCTTTCATAAAAAAACATCTATCGTCCTTAGAATTAGTAATAATGTTCAAGAGAAAATATGTGAGTGGCATGGGCACTGTCATGACGTTTGGCCCATTTTGTTTCTAACAAAGTGTCATTACACATGTGGATAGTTGGCTATGAAAGCCACTGCTGAGCCGATCTGCCATTCCATTATTGCCCATCCGGATATTTCAGTTCCCACATAGCTAATGCCTTATTTATATTTCCTAACTTTTGGATTTTGTATTGTCGAATGCAAGTATAAAGCAGTTTAAAAGGTAAATACTTACGAAATTTATAAATGTTTGATTATTTTCTGCAAGGTTTTTTTCATTGATCTCAAAAGTAGGAAGGCAAAATTCAGAGAACGCCATAATCAGAAGAAACAGCCAACGCAAGGCAAGCTTTAACAGCAATTATAATAAGGAATCTTATCTTATCCAAGCAGGCAAGAAACACCTCGCACAACAATTCAATTTCACCTACAGATATATAGATGATGTATTGTCTCTGAAAAACACAAAATTTGCAGAGTATTTAGAATTCATCTACCCACGTGAACTTGAAATAAAGGAAACAACGGAGACTTCAGCCTCCTCCTCATACTTGGATTGTTATCTCTACATCGACAATGGAAAGCTTACTACTAGGCTTTACGACAAACGGGATGACTTCAATTTTCCCATCGTTAACTTTCCTTTCCTGAGCAGTAATATCCCTTCTGCACCAGCATACGGCGTTTACGTTTCACAGTTAATCCGTTATGCCAGAACTTGTTCAAATTATCAGGACTTCATGGAGCGTGGGAAAGTGCTCACTCAAAAGTTGTTGAGCCAGGGGTATCAAAAAACCAAACTGGTAGCAACACTTAAGAAGTTCTATGGGAGACATCATGATCTAGTCAATCCCTACAATGTGGCAGTTTCCAGAATTGTTTCTGATGTTTTTGCCAGTGACGCGCCATAAGTAGACTTCCCAAATCCCGGACATACGCTTCTACCGATAGTTCCTTCGTTCAGGCCCATGGGCATGGTGGGCGAAGCTTGCTTACCAAGTAATGCTTACTATCCGCGGACGCCTGATTACACCCTTTGTTCTGGGGTCCATGTCTGTTGGTCTGAACATTCTGATTTGTCATTCGTTTATGGATTTATGATTTTGGATTACGGCTTTGGTACCATGACCGCAACTACTTAATCCACCAATGAAAATTCTCTAGCAGACGAAAATTAGTCTATTTAAGAAAATAATTTGACTTTTCATGTGAATGATCTACCATTCACAATCAAAGTCATGCCTTATTTTCAAGAAAATCTGTTTTTACAAATTTTGTCTGCTTAAGTTGTCGTGACTGGCGCTTTATGAATTAAACCTGAATCGAATGTGATGGTAGCTATAAGTGACTATTGCATTTGAGTTTAGACCAATTAGTAACATAAGTGTCGTACAGTTGACCACAAACAACATTAGATGGCTAACATCTTGATTCCTCGAGATGGAGGGCGTTTCAGAGATCAAAAATTGAACCAGCATTGCGGTTTATTATTTCTGAATGTAGACCTCGAAAATAAATCCCAAACTATCGGATTTTTGCTGCAAAGCGTGATTTTATGCAGGTCAAAATCGGTTCCGATTTTCCCGTCGATTCGAGCTTCCCAGGTGATCGAGCATCACTGCATTTTGAGGAAAAATCAGGAGATACGAGCAATTTCCCCAAGACACTGCATAATTTCTCCACATCCAGCGCTAGGTGACATCAAAATATAATGCCAGGAAACATACTTACTTGTTGATTTTATCTCCGAAAATTCCATTCGCTTTTCAAACCAAGCGCCATATTTGACCATAAGCGATATTTTTTTGACTTATTGACCATAAAAACCATTATACGTTGCACCCCCTGATTATATAGACATGATTTTGTTCTCATCACGAAAACACGCATGTATAATTTTGACCCCCTTAAACCCTACTTTTATATAGTGAAACAGGGGTTTACATGGGTATACATTATTCATCATATTTTGTTAGTATCCACAATCTATGTTTGGAGCAGAAATATGAAAAAATATCAGATTTTTTTTTTATCTGAAAATTTTCCTGTTTTCAATATATTTGAATAGGCGTTTTTTCGTAATGTGTTTCCTCTCTTAATTAAAGTTAAAAACATATGTTGTGGAACTCATCAAAATTTTGTTTGTGTAGAGGTTTTACGGCCCAGTCAACCCAATGGGGTCATGTCGAGCGCGGTCAGTTTACCTAACCACACATTTACGGGGCAGGCTAAGTCCTCTAAGCGGTTAACCAGTATTATGCACATTCTTTTGCAAGAAACTGACAACTGCCCTTCTTGAATCAGCGGAAGGGAGAAAGAGAATGACCGTAGAAAATATTTCATGATCAATCTCCACGAAAGAATGTTGCCGACCTCGGTGGGAGTTGAACCCGCGACCTCCTAGTCTCCAGTCGGACGGCGCATCCAACTGAGCCACCGAGGCCCTTTGAGGCACTTCTGATGAGTACCCGCAATATTTGTCGCAATAAGCTATAAAATCAGCCATAGTTTGAGCGTTGTACGGCATCCGATTTGGATCTGCCTTGTTTGCAAAAGTTTAACTGAAATTATTGCATAAAAAGCAGTTTCGCACGTTATTAAAAGCAGTGCATTAACCGGCGAAAAGTCGTGTGTTAACAAGGCAATTCACGCGCTGTTAATACACGGCTACGCAACTTTCAATATGTTCGTTCGGTGGCCACAGATTTGCTGCCGTTACGAGATGTGTATTCCCCGGCTCTAGAACGAGCGTAGTCCGTGGAAATTGCGTTCACGAGACATCGGTGAAAAGACGAAACAAAATAGTGCAAGATAAAAAGCGAAATGTAGCAAATGTTTCCAGTTTTATGCAATAATAGCAATCGAACATGTTTTTTCAATGCATTGACCTTCGCCAGGTCCCCACGGAAATGTTGAAAACCGCGTCCTCCGGCCTCGGTTTTCAACACCTCCCTCGGGACCTGGGGAATGTTAATGCATGAAAAACCATGTTTGATCCCTATATCATAGTCTAATTCATTATTTTTGTAAACAAAAATTTTAGATTTGTTTGCAAAATTTATGTCGTTCTCAAGAACAAAAGAACCGTTTATAAACAAAATGATTGATAATAATTTGAAAATAGCTTTATTTCTTCATTCTTCTGGCAGCGGTTAGAAAATCTCCAAATCAGATATTTTTAAGTCTTAGTTATACCATTGTTCGTGCGCATGTACGATGCGATCTAATGCACGAGCGTGAGCGAGTGCATTATCGCACGTACATGCGCAGAACCATTGTACGTATAACTTATTTATCACATTTTTATACATGTAGATCATCTGCATCGTGAGATATTTCATGCTGAATGATAGGAATTTTGGCTACTGTGTGATAAGTGGCATTTTAACGTTGTAGTTTTCTTGGATGTTATTTTGTTATTTTCGAATAAGGTCACGTAAGCTGATGAGGTCATATATGGACAGTGACGGGATTCAAGTATTTGGAAACAGATGATTAGTATAACAATACAGAAAGAAATGTAGAAAACATTTTTTAATGTAGATAAAGCACATATTTTATGTAAATTACGACAGTTACTCTGAATCAGAATATAGGAAGTAATGGGAACCAATTGTTGTTTGTTTGTCTGCTAAGCTTGTAAGCGTAGACCAACATTTTTCGTGAAAGCTAATACTTGTTGAATATTTAGTACATGCAGAAGATGTTCCTCCCTACTGCAAGCAAATTGGGTTGTATTTGGTTGTTGATCCAGGTGTGTAACACTGCGGAGAATAAAAGATACAAAATGCTTACGGGCTATATTTTGGGTTCATCTACTCTACTTTGGACTGATGACGTATCTCGGTCACTTACCCAGTGTCTCGTGATATGTAAACAGACGGAACATTGCTACGCCATCTCAATGACGTCATCGACTGGTTACTGTGCCTACCATAATTGGTTGCCAGAAAACGACATTCCTATAGTTATGGAGTATGGTACTTACAATGACATTGTGATTCTTGTCAAGCCAATAACAGGTAAGTTATTTTTTCGTCGCCAATTATTATGTAATTAGACAATGTCTTAGAAGGTCATGTGTGATCTAATCGTCAGCCTCTGTACATGCCTTGAAGCGATGATAAATCTCGCAAGACAAAATATTTAGAAATAATCGCCTAATAACGGCGCAAATTTTGTTCATGTTTATTTAGAGATATGAGACAAGGGTATACTAAAGTTTAATAAATTTTCAATGTTACAGGTAAGAAAGAACAACAATGTGATTCTCATTGTATGCTTTTATAAAGCTTTAAGAAATGTTTTGATTAAAGTGAAAATAAAATAGACATTAATCTGTTTATAACACAGTTTGTTATAAGATGGTTTTAGATATAGAAGGGTTCAAAATGGGTTCGAAAAATGTATAGATTATATCAAAACTGATGGTTAATGGTTATTTTTTATAACATCTAGTAGACATATCTTTGTTTGGATATAACAAGATTGTTTAAACAAGAAAGCCGCGGAAAGCGATGTCGTACCTGCGGGGATTAAGTCATACAAGTTCCTATTTGTATTGAAAAAAATCTATTTTGCAGTATTCAAGAAATTGATAGGTTAGAAAAATGGACACAGTAGAAAATTTGGAATATTGGCTTGCAAAATTTTATCTAAACCTGTCCATTATTTCACAAGATATTGATATTGAGCGGATATCTTTTTTGCCATTAATCAAGGCCAGTAACTCAGCTGAAAATTGACGAAATCCCAAGCTAGGTATTGTTAACAACAATATGTATGCAAAATATGATCCTAATCCATCAATTCTTTCACAAGATATTGAGCGAAAACATATTTTAGGGATAAATCAAGGACCCCTAACTCTGCTGAAATGAATCTGAGATTTATGTGCAAAAAATATGCACATCTTCAGACCATGTCCTAATCATATGTGAAGTTTCAAAGCTATTAGCCTAAAACTGCAGGAGGAGTTGCGCTCACGAAACACCCACTGACTATAAGGGTTTTAGGCAAAAACTGACTAAGTTAAAAAAGCGAAAAAAGTTTAAAAAAAAATCTGAGATTTTTGTGCAAATAATATGCAAATTTTCAGACCCTGACCTAATCATCTGTGAAGTTTCAAAACTATTGGCCTAAAACTGCAGGAGGAGTTGCGCTCACGAGACACCCACTGACTATAAGGGTTTTAGGTAAAAACTGACTAAGTTTTAAACAGAGTTGAAAAAGTTGAAAAGAAATCTGAGAATTATGAGCAAACAATATGCGCATCTACACACCATGACCAAAACATCTGTGAAGTTTCAAAATGATTGGCCAAAAACTGTAGGAGGAGTTGTGCTCACGAGACACCCACTGACTATTATGGTTTTAGGTAAAAACTGACTAAGTCAACAAAGCAAAAAAAAGTTGAAAAAAGAAAATCTGAGAATTATGAGCAAACAATATGCGCATCTACACACCATGGCCAAAACATCTGTGAAGTTTCAAAATGATTGGCCATAAACTGTAGGAGGAGTTGCGCTCACGAGACACCCACTGACTATTAGGGTTTTAGATAAAAACTGATTAAGTCAACAAAGCGAAAAAAGTTGAAAAAAAAATCTGAGAATTATGAGCAAACAATATGCGCATCTACACACCATGGCCAAAACATCTGTGAAGTTTCAAAATGATTGGCCATAAACTGTAGGAGGAGTTGCGCTCACGAGACACCCACTGACTATTAGGGTTTTAGGTAAAAACTGACTAAGTTAACAAAGCGAAAAAAGTTTAAAAAAAAAATCTGAGAATTATGAGCAAACAATATGCGCATCTACACAACATGACCAAAACATCTGTGAAGTTTCAAAATGATTGGCCATAAACTGTAGGAGGAGTTGCGCTCACGAGACACCCACTGACTATTAGGGTTTTAGGTAAAAACTGACTAAGTTAACAAAGCGAAAAAAGTTAAAAAAAAAATCTGAGAATTATGAGCAAACAATATGCGCATCTACACACCATGGCCAAAAGATCTGTGAAAATTTCAATATGATTGGCCAAAAACTGTAGGAGGAGTTGCGCTCACGAGACACCCACTGACTATTAGGGTTTTAGGTAAAAACTGACTAAGTCAACAAAGCGAAAAAAGTTGAAAAAAAATCTGAGAATTATGAGCAAACAATATGCGCATCTACACACCATGGCAAAAACATCTGTGAAGTTTCGAAATGATTGGCATAAAACTGTAGGAGGAGTTGCGCTCACGAGACACCCACTGACTATTAGGGTTTTAGGTAAAAAACTGACTAAGTTAACAAAGCGAAAAAAGTTAAAAAAAAAAAAAAAAAAAAAAAAACATCTGAGAATTATGAGCAAACAATATGCACATCTACACGCTATGGCCTAAACATCTGTGAAGTTTCAAAACGATTGGCCAAAAACTGTAGGAGGAGTTGCGCTCACAAGTCAATTGTTGACGAACGGACAAACGGACGAACGGACGGGTCACGGCACGCCTTTATCGCACCTGCGTGCTAACGCAGATGCGACAATAATACAGCTTTTGCTTTGGTTTCCAAAATTTGTGTTATAAGCTGATTGTAATGTATAACATTTTTGATAAAACCTACCGCCTGATAGGATAGTTCGCCTGAAACTGACCTTTGACTTAACTGCGCCTATTCATCGCTGATCTTGATCATTGTGTGTGTGTGTGTTTGTGTGTGTGTGTGTGTGTGTGTGTGTGTGTGTGTTGGAGAAGAGGCGAGGGGATGCCTTAAGTTTGTATAAAATATCTATCATCCTACTATGCCACACGATCCGGAGTCGGGACCATATTTTGCGGTATTGACGATGTCAAGCAATATATGAATCCTAGTCATTTTGGAATCTGTACGAGATTTATTTTATTATTATTATTAAAAAATGAAAAAAAAAAAAAAAAAAAAAAAAAAAAAAAAAAAAAAAAAGAAAAATGCCGAACTTAAATAAGTTACCAGATCTTATCTAGAAGTTTATTTTAGCATGCGTCAGATATGAATATCTCGCCAGAACCTTAACTAGTTGCTTATACGAGCATTCGCAGCGAAACAACCAAGTCCTAGCCCATCTGAGTGTCTCAACATGCGCATTCAAAGTTAGACATTACCTAAATCAACAAATTATTAGCTTAGATGAAAAGTCAGACACTGGTGTTCCCGACAGATACAAACACTTAAATATGTGGATGAAACGTCAAACACCGACGATCCCGGCAAATCTAAAAAATCCTTTATACATGTAAGTTTGATCCGACTAAACCCCACTTTTATATAGTACAACAGGGTTTTACAGGGATATACATTATTTTTCCTATTTCTGCTCAAAAAACATAGATTGTGGGTAGTCGTTAGAACCGCCTCATCGAGGCGGTTCTAACGAGTACCCACAATTTATGTTTTGAGAAGAAATACGAAAAAATATGTGAATTTTTATCTGAATTGTTTCATTTTTGACAGTAAAATTTTCAATATATTTGAAAACGTAGATTGTGGGTAGTCATTAGAACCGCCTCATCGAGGCGGTTCTAACGAGTACCCACAATCTATGTTTTGAGAAGAAATACGAAAAAATATCTGAATTTTTATCTGAAAAGTTTCATTTTTGGTAGTAAAAATTTCAATATATTTGAATAGGCGCATTTTCGTAATGCTTTGTGCGCATTGGGTGTTTAGATGCAACATAATGTCGGTAGTTCGTGTTACCTCATCTAAGTCATCTATGAGTTCTTATCCCATATGACCAGTCCCAGTACCTACCAAATTCATTGAAAAAAATCTGCTATTCTTGGTCGCTTATCTTCTTTTTTCAAGATGCTTCTCGCTTGTTTTATACTACATGTTTCGGTATTCTTTTGGTTAATGAAAACACAGTCATGATAGTAACTTTTATAGACACTACCGGTATTTCATTGGTCGAAGAGTACGTCTATTAAATTCTACATTCGTATTTGCATAAATAGTCCGGCTTTGCATGTTCTCATCACGAAAACACGCCTATTCAATCACCCCCAAAAACTGAAACATTTCAGATAAAAAAACTCTGGTATTTTTTTTATATGTCTGCTCAAAACATAGATTGTGGGTACTCGTTAGAACCGCTTCGGCGAAAATAATAATAAAAAATAACTCGCCGAGGCGGTTCTAACGAGTACCCACAGTTTATGTTTTTGAGCAGAAATAAGAAAAATAATGCATACCCCTGTAAACCCCAGTTTTACTGTATAAAAGAGGGGTTTAAGGGGGTTAACATTATATAGACATGTTTTCTTGATGTAAAGAGTACTGGTCGGGTTAGTTCTGTACGGGCACAAAAGTGACGACAAACATTCTTTTCTTATGGGCGTACGCAGACAGTGCATGTTTAATAACTATTAAACTGTAAAAATGACCATGATGTATATATCTTTAAAACATTTCAATTATTCACATTTCAATATACCTGAACACATGTACTGTCTGTACTGTTTGTGGATATACCAGTAACAGATTACCGATCTAAATATAATCATACAGTCATCGATAATTTCCGCGATGTATGGAAACATATAAAAGTAAAATGTTTCAGCATATAGCTCTGTATTACTTTGTTCAAAACACACTCTTCCGTTTATTCTGTGCCGGTTAAAGATATTTCTTTGTGTTGTTGTTGTGGCTTTATTACATGTATATATAACTCTGTACTAAAATCGTCTTTTTAAAAGGGATCAATCGGAAAACACAAGAATAGACAGAAAGTAGTATGTTCGGTTTGATTATGTCTATTCATAAGGGATAGTCTCTAATATGATCCGCCTCCACCTCTTGTTCTTCCCCCCCCCCCCCCCCACACACACACACACAGACCTGACTGTGAATGCCACACAAACGAATACGTAACAGATGTGTTACGTATGCGTTCAATTGTAAGCATATGTAACGCCTCACAATGTTAATGTGTTACGTTTGCGTACAACTGTACGCATACGTAACATGGGGACAAGTTAGTGTGAGGTTTTCGTATGATATGTACGAACCATACATACAGTCGGCGCTCGTTATCTCGAACTCCAAGGGACTCTATGAAACACTTCGAGATATCCGTACTTCGACATATACGTTTTGCGGAACTGAGGAAAACAATTAATCGAACAACCACCTTTAACAGAATGAATATGGAATTTGACTCCTAAGTTAGAGATATATTGAAAATATTGTGGAAAAGAGGAGAAATTGCTCCTAAGGAGCAATTTCTCCTCTTTTCCGCAATATTTTGTTGCCTGTTGGCAGATCTCTGTGTTATAACAGGGACCAGATTTTCACTTCGAGATAAGCGGTTATTCGAGATAAGCGAGTTCGAGATAACGAGAGTCGACTGTATATGTAACATCTGTTCATTCCTTGAAGAAGCGGTTACTATATCGGAAACGTTTACTGTGACCGATTTGTTTCTTACTATGAAGGCTTTTTTTTTTTTTTTTTTTTTTGTTTTTTTTTTTGTTTTTTTTTTTTTGTTTTACCCTATTTACAAAAACAACGCTTTAGCATGTTGCCGAAACTTTTAGGTTTAATGTAATATATTACGTGTATTATATAAGCTCACCTGGAGTTTTGCTCCAGGTCAGCTTATGCCGTCGCCTGTTGTCCGTCGTCCATCCGTCCGTTAGCTTTTCACATTTTCAACAACTCCTCCCAACATGTGGAATAGATTGACTTGAAACACAGTTTTGGCATTGGAACAATTAGTAGATTAAAAGTAGCTAAATTCGTTTCGATCGGAAATCCAAGATGGTCACCATGGCCGCCATCTTGAAAATCTGTTTTGAACTCCTTCTCCTGAACTAAAAATCCAACTGACTCGAAACTTGGTATGAAGTATCGGGGCGACTTGCAGATAAAAAATAAATAGTTAAAGTCATTTCGATAGGAAATTCAATATGGCCGTCATGGTCACCATCTTGAAATAAATGTTAAACTTCTTCTCGGGAACAATTAACTCGAAAATTAGTAGGAAATATCAGAGTGACTTCTAGAGGTGGTTGGGTGGTGCGAAGGTGTCATTTATCTTACGTCACTGGGGCGTCCAACTGATATTGGCTTACAGCTGGGCAAGGCCTGCTATCCTTGTAGCAGGTAAGGGTAGAGGAGGATGTTTTTATTTCTTCTTTTTCTTCACTTTCATTCCTGTTCCTCTTTCTTTCCTGTCCCTCTCTTTCATCTCCTCTACTATCTCTTTTCTCCCTTTCTCTGGGAGACGACACAAAATGACCCACAAGGGTTGTTATGTCGTTAAACCCCAACTCAATCAATCAATCAGAGTGACTTGTAGAACAAAACGGCTAAAATCGTAGCTTTCAAGTTATTGGTTTGCCCATCCCAGAAATAGAAACAGGACCTTCCGCCTCGCAAGCTGAGCTATCAAGGATGACCTAGCCCTTACAATGTGGGAGTTTACAAAATTGGTCATTCTGTTTGCACTCACACCCCGCACACAACCTAGCGGTACCTTAAGAGAAAGTAATAGCCTTTAAAGCCATTAAAGGGAGATATATTAAATTCCGCTATTAGGACCGTTCGAAAACAAGAGCAATCCGCTATTAAGAACAGCTTTTGCCAGTCCAAAACGGGGTTTTCTTGGTATTTTACATAGCTCCAGATAAGGGGGTACCTGCATAAAAAAAAATATTTCACCATAACAAATATGTTGTTTTATTTTATTGTTAGCGGTGAAATCAGTGTATATCTGGTGAAAATAAAAGTGGTATCAATAACCAGTGAATTGATATCGTATCATTTCACTAGTGACTGATACGATTTATATTTCACTCCTCGCTTTGGACGACTTTGGTTTTCTTCATTGTTTCAGAAGTGGATGTTACCGCCACTTCAGATTTTTGAACACCTCTAACTTCTTTGTTTCTGAACTAAACTATCAAGTGTTGGTATGCAGTTTCTTAGTTAGAATGTAAGGAACATGTTGGTATCAAAATTATTTTGATCTGCCGAAACTTTTTGTTTTTGTTTTCTCCAGCGTTTTTAAAAAAGCACTGAGCCTCGACGCCATGACGTTCATGTTTTGTTTGATGACGTTAGTTATGACGTCAGAAACACACATTGGCGAGTAAACAATAAAATAAAAAGAAAATTTACTCTTTTTCAGTGAATACCGTAAAAAATTTCATCTCGTATAATGAAAACATTCAAATATTTACTCGTGCTTCGCACTCGTGAAAATACTGATATTTTCATTACACTCGATGACAATATTTATGGTATTCACAACCAAAGAGTAAATATCCTCTATGTACTCATTAGAAGCGCCTCGGTGAGGCGCTTATAATGAGTACAACAACTTTTTTTTGTGTTAAATAAGAACAAATATCAGTACTTTTTGCTTGATAGAAAAGCGCCTTATTCATATCTAAAGCTATGTTCTACATTTAATGTTAAGACCACCCCGCTAATAGTACCATTTTCAGGCAGTACCAAAAGTGGTCTTAATAGCGGATGTTTGCAGTAATTGTTTTCCTTCCTTCCTGCGCAGTGTGACGGATAGATCAATGCGCACATGCGGCAATGAAGGATCAGATTAGCTTGCGCAATCTCGTTTTCTGTTGAGTTCGTATATTTCCCGTTTACATTATCAATAAATACCATGGGTGGTTGGGTGAGGCAAAGGTGTCGTGTATCTTATGTCACCGGGGCGTCCAACTGATGTTGGCTTACAGTTGGGCAAGGCCTGCTATCATTGTAGCAGGTAAGGGTAGAAGGGCAGATTTTTATATCTTCTGTTTCTTCACTTTCATTCATTTTCCTTTCTCCCCTGTCCCTCTATTTATCTCATCTAGTATCTCTTCTATCTCTCTTCTCCCTTTCACTGGTAGACGGCACAAAATGACCCACAAGGCTTAAATTGTCGTTATTCCCCAACTCAATCGATCTAATCAATGAATACCGTATTTCCCCAAACGCATATTTTTGTAAAATTTGAAATTAAATTGAAGCATGACCTGTTGATTTGAACTGTGTGGTGAGTGATAAACCGTTTTAGCCCATATATTTTCTTATTTCTCACGAAAAATTCACACTCGAGTAGGCGCCTCTAATGAGTATCCAAAACATATCAATGTTTTTTTTTTATTTTTATTTTTTGTTTTTTTTTCAGGACCATAGGAGACAATTAACATGAAATGTCATATCCTGTTTCCTGGGAAAAGTAAGAAATATATATTTCAAAATGTCGCCTGCTGAAGCTGAATATATATATATATATATATATATATATATATATATATATATATATATATATATATATATATATATATATATATATATATATATATATGCAAATTTATGAAAACCCTAACGAAATAATATATAGACACCTACAATCCTTGTTTTCACTATAATTTAGCCGAGCCATACGATAACGTCTTCGGGCATATGCGGAAAACGAAGGCCTAGATCAGTCTGCGCCTCCGCGCAGTCTTCTCAGCGCCTTCATTCATTGTCCGATATTAGAATCAATGCAAGCTACAGAATGTATGAATGGTGAGAAAATGCCCGGGTGATATTTTGTGCATACGCAGGATAGATGGTCTAAATCTGCGTTTTGCGCATGTTCGCATTATGAAAACACGCCTATTCAAATATATATAGAAAATTTCACCTCCAAAAACCGAAATTTTTTTCAGGTAAAAAAACAATGATATTTGTCATATTTCTGCTCAAAACAGAGATTGTGGGTACTCGTTAGAACCGCCTCGGCGAGGCGGTTCTAACGAATAGCCACAATCTATGTTTTTGAGCAGAAATAAGAAAAATAATGTATACCCCTGTAAACCCCAGTTTTACTACATAAAAGTGGGGTTTAAGGGGGTCAAAATTATATAGGCATGTTTTCGTGATGAATGCACATTTTTGCTTGACGCGACCCTATTAGTATTAGGCATATGTCAATACTATATTAGTATTAGGGACTTGACTAGAGTATCAGGTTTATTTTGTTTGGCGTTTGCTTCTGCCTAAGTGAATCCGAATAAAAAGTGTCAATTCACTAAAAGCAATGTTATTCGCACAATGATGTCTATTATGATTTCGATTGTGTTTCATTCTGCATGTAATTCATAATAAAGGAACCGAACATAAGTTAAAATAATGCATTTTCGATAATTGCTTGCACATTTGAACAAAAGTGTGTAAAACAAAAGGCGCACTGAAAACTGAATGAGTCATGACGTCAGAAAACATACCTCTGGACATGTGCGCCCAGTGAAGATTCAGATCAGCCTGCACATTCGCGCAGGCTGATCAGAATCATCACTGAGCACATTTAGGATAGTAAAGGATGAATACTTTCTTTAAGCGGAAAACGAAGACTCTGATCAGACAGTGCGGGTGCGTAGGCTGATTTGAGTTTTCGTTGGGCGCATATATCAAAAGGTATGTTTTCCTAATACGCGGCTTATACATGACAATGTAAAAGAATAATAGTTATTAGAAAAAACAAAAAAAAAAAAAAAAAAAAAAAAAAAAACAAATAAAAAAAAAACAAAAAAAAAAAACGGAATTACGATTCACAGCTCCAGATAAGAAGGGTTATCAACATATTATTTTTATTGTTTCTCCAAGAAAAAAATATGTTGTAGGTACCATATGTTGTGGGTACATGTACTCATCAGAAGCTCCTTGTCGAGGCGCATTTCATGAATGCCACAACATATGCTTTTGTGGAGAAATAAGAAAAATATCCACTCTTTTCGGTAACAAATTGCCTTATCTAGAGCTATGAATAATTATTGACATATGCCTATTATGACGACATTTTATTATAAAGTTCCTGGCAATAGAATTCGCAGTGGGCTTTAAGCTAAGCATGCTGGGTAAAAAATTCCAGCAGACGACATTTTGAAATAGTTTTCATATTTTTTTTTTCAGAAAACAGGACTTGAAATTTCATGCAAATTGTAGGAGACAATTTGCATGAAATGTCAAAGCCTTTTTTGTTTGGAAAAATAAGAAAATTACCATAAGTTTGTCGTCTGCTGCATTTGTTAAAGGGTAAACAAAGCATCTACCACTGAAAAAGTGATGATAATTTTAGGCCTTGGTATGCTGAATTCAATACATTATTAAATATTAAAATGCAGAACCGTTTTTCTTTTTTTTTCACTTTGGTTTTAACATATTTTATTTGTTTAAATACAGATACAATACATATAGACATGAACGTATGGGGTCCAGAAAAAAAAGTGAAAAAAAAAAAAAAAAAGAAAGAAAAATTAAAAAAATGAATCTGTCTCCTCAAACAATTAAACAAAACACATGTCATGGTGAATACTTTAAACAGATGCAGAATGTAGTATTTACTAAAAAAAAAACACTATTATGGTAACGCCGGATAAAATTGTATCTTTTTTATCTACAATTGGCCAGTCTCCTTGCACACAAACACACTTGAAAAGGTAAAACTTTATCTACACAATCCAATACCGATTAATGCATACCGCAAATGTATGCGAAGTATCCATCAAATACAAATGTACCACCCTACAAGACTATCTAGTATGATGTTTAATAGAAGGTAACCTGTTGTGATTCCGTTCCGATTCTAGCCAGTGTGTGGGCAAAACCTTTTGCTGTGGCCCACGTTGAGAACATCTCCTTTTGGTAAAAAGCTCAGTTCATCGATGACAATCCATCTATTCACATGTAGTGTTAATCGCCCGATTTAGCTGTAGCATTTGCATATTAAAATTGCTATCGTGGCAGAATGCAGTAAGGAGATCAATAGTGATCCCGTAGTGGAACGTGATGAAGACAAAACTAAAAGGTTAATGACTGATATACGTGCAGGAAGGTCATATTGCAAACGCAAAATCCCTTACCTGTCACTGCACACCAACTGCTACAGCTAGCCATTAATTCTATCAAAAGTAGTTCTAATATTGATAATGAAATTTCTTAGACAGTATCTTGCTTCAAAACTACGGCAGCCGCCACAACATTGAACCTACAAAGCCAAAAATAAAGTTTTATTTTTTTTTCAGCAATGTTAACCCTTAAATTTGCAGGTAATTTGATCTAGTTGTAAAAGTACGCTGTCAAAACAATCCAATATATAAGTTAAAGGGAAGGTCTACAAACTTTGATTGTCACTTCAGTAAAAAGGAGTTAAAGAGGCAAACATTTTGCCAAAAATTTTATGTAAATCGGTTGAACGGTTTCATAGATATGGCCTTTTGTATATTTCACAATAGCTTTCTATGGAGGCCGCCATTTTATCAGTCATGTCACGTGACGAAATAAGACATCGCTAATTTCAAGCATAAGGATAAATTGTTTTCTCTTAAAAACAGCAAATTCTTATTTTATGTAATAAAAGGGATATAAATTCGTCATTCACTGAAATTATCTTGTATCAGAATGGTTGTTATTTGATATTTTCGATTGTGAGTTTATGACGTCATAAACTCACAGCCTCGTTCTGGACTCACATTACCATTTTTTAAACCTTTATAACTTTCTTACAGATTGGCCGATTGTTATGAAACTTGTTGCTAAATGCTAAGTTACTGAATGCCTTTCCCCCAAACTACAAGTTCTAGTTTATAAGCCCTTCCCTTTAAAGGAATAACCGTTTGCAGGACCTTTATACTCTGCTACACACTTCTTGTATACACATGCTGTCACAACAATGCAATAAACAATAACGTTGTGACAATCCATCTACAGGTTAAATTTAGTTCTCTATTGGGTACCCATTTGGTATTTAAAATTATGAATCGAATTTAATGTCAAGATCTGGGGGATGCACCCTGGAGTTTGTTTCACACTGGATTTAGACGCTGATGGATCGGGTAGCACGATGCATGCCTGCTGTAGCTGAACTGAGGATGTATCCTTGCTTCTGTAGTTCAGTTGCCAGGGTACAGCACTTTCAAGCTATACCCTGGCTTTTGTAGCTGAAATCTTAATGGTGCCCAATGGCTGTTGGCGTTCAACTACCACAGTGTACACTTGTTTTGTGGTTGAACTTTCAGGTCTCCCAGAATATGGTAGGGAGCACTATAGATCACTATGAACAAGGAGGTACCCATGCACTGGCTGGGATCCCCTGAGTTATATTAGAATTATACATATATAGGGTGTACCACTTGGAGTATGGTGGGGCAATACGGTCGCAACAATTAGAGGATAGACTATTTCCATCAGCAGTATTCCAATATTTACGTACATTCAATCTTTTCATATCCAACACATTTAAATTATCCAACACGTTCTGAGCTACTGTGATTGCCTTGATGCTTAGCAATTGACTATTTTATTACACTAAAAACTTTCTTCTTAATAGAAACCGTATAAAACGAATCTGTTTACGCCATCATCCTTTCCTATTATTACTTTATGTTAAAAATACTTTTGCGCGACGTCGCACGCGCTGTTGTTCAACTGCATGTCACTGACGTCATAACTGATATCCAGGAAATAAGACCCAAAACATGCATATTAAAAAAGCGATGGGGATATTGTTAACGCCTCCGTCCGTCCGTCCGTCCGTCACGCTATCTCCTCCTAATCCACTGGCCGGAATTCTACCAAACTTGCTAAATCACTTCCCCTCATGGTAAGGGTGTGCAAGATCAGCATTATTTTTCTGTGCGTCCGTCCGTCCATCCGTCGTCCGTCAATTTGTCTGTCACACTATCTCCTCCTTAACCACTGGGCGGAATTCAACCAAACTTTCTATATCACTTTCCCTCATGGTAAGGGTTTGCGAGAGCAACATTTTTTTCCGTCCGTCCGTCCATCTGTCCGTCACGCTATCTCCTTTTAAACTACTGGGCGGAGTTCAACCAAACTTGCTACATCATTGGCCCTCATGATAAGAATGTGCGAGAGCAACATCTTTTTTCCGCGCGTTCGTCGTCCGTCTATCTGTCCGTCACGCTATCTCCTCCTAAACCACCGGGTGGAATTCAGCCAAGCTTGGTACATCACTTTCCTCGTGGTTAGGGTGTACGGGAGCAACATTATTTTTTCGTGTGTCCGTCCGTCCATGCGTCTGTCGTCCGTCCATCTGTCTGTCACGCTATCTCCTCCTAAACAACTGGGCGGAATTCAAGCAAACTTGCTACATCACTTCTCCTCATGGTAAGGGTGTGCGAGAGCAACATTTTTTCCGCGCGTCCGTCGTCCGTCCATCTGCCCCTCACGCCATTTCCTCCTAAACCACTGGACGGAAAAAAAAAAAAAAAAAAAAAAAAAAAAAAACACCAAAAAAACTTACTACATCAATTTCCCTCCTGGTAAGGGTGTGTGAGAGCAACATCATTTTTCCTTTCGTCAGTCTGGCGCCTGTCTATCTTCCCGACACGCTATCTCTTCCTAAACCACTGGGCGGAAATCAAGCAAATTTGTTACATCACTTCTCTTCATGGTAAGGGTGTGCGTGAGCAACATTTTTTTCGCGCTTCCGTCGTCCGTCCATCTGCCCGTCAAGCCATCTCCTCCTAAACCACTAGGCGGAAACCAACAAAACTTGCTATATCACTTTCCCTCATGGTAACGGTATGTGAGAGCAATATTATTTTTCCTTTCGTCCGTCTGGCGTCTGTCTATTTTTCCGTCACGTTATCTCCTCCTAAACCACTGGGCGGAATTTAACCAAAATTGCTACATGACCTCCCCTCATGGTAAGGATGGTGGAGAGCAAGTCCATCCGTCCGTTATGCTATTAGCAACATGAGCAACGAGCGTGGGGATTTGCGATGGCGCGTCATCGACTGCGCATTCTAGTTTATTATTGTAAATGTAAGCGGCAAGGCAAAAAAAAAAAACCCCAAAAACTATGTATCATTGTACAATTCAACATTTTTCGTGACACTATAAATATTTAATTAATTTCGGCAAAATCTTCGAAAAATCGGTTTCACAACATAATGACGATCACATTAGAAACAAATATATATATATATATATTTAAGTTGAAGTCGGTGTCACGCGAAGCTTTCTGTATATTTACACATGACCCTTTTTACAGTAGCGGCAAGTAACATTGAAAAGCAGGTTTGAAATTGGAAACATGAACCAAGTAACACAATAAAAGTGCTCAAAATATAGCTTGTGGGTTCTCGTTAGAACCGCCTCGACGAAGCGGTTCTAACGAGTACCCACAATCTATGTTTTGAGCAGAACTAAGTAAAATAATGTATACCCCTGTATACCCCAGTTTTACTATATAAACGTGGGGTTTAAGGGGGTCAGAATTATATAGGTAGGTTTTCGTAATGGAAGCAATATTGCATCCTTGGCATATAGCATCCTTGGCTATGCAGAAGCCGATTAAAAACAGATTCTGGCAAATGCTCAGGTTGAGTTGAACCTTTGCTTGGCGTAAAAATCCAACAATACATTTTTTTATTTGAAATTGTGGCTCAAAATCTGTACCTGTAAATCCCTATTTTATTAACGATTTATTTTTATACTAACTTAACAGTTTAATGCTCGTAAATCCATGTTTGGTCATTGAGTGTTTATGACAGCCTCAACCTCAAATGCCTGTGCCTGTGAATACCTTTTTTGTGCTAACTTCAAAGTCGAATGCCTGTGCCTATAAATCCCTTAGTGGTACTTGATTGTTATATTAAAATTTCAAACTTTAACACCTGTGCATGTAAATCCCTGTTTGGTTATTGATTATTTTATAATAACTTCAAAGTTAAAAGTCTGTGCCTGTACATTCCTGTTTGGTTATTGACTGTTATATGATAACCTCAAAGTTTAATGTCTGTGGCTGTAAATTCCTGTTTTGTTACTGATTGTTATATGATAACGTCGAAGTTTAATATTTGTGGCATTAAATCCCTGTTTGGTTGCTGATTGTTATATGATAACGTCAAAGTTTAATATTTGTGGCATTAAATTCCTGTTTGGTTACTGATTGTTATATGATAACGTCAAAGTTTAATATTTGTGGCATTAAATTCCTGTTTGGTTACTGATTGTTATATGATAACGTCAAAGTTTAATATTTTTGGCATTAAATCCCTGTTTGGTTACTGATTGTTATATAACTGTCTTCAGGCGGAAAGCAAAGACTCTGATCAGCCCGCAGAGGCTAGTCAATGTCTTTACTGGATGCATATGCAATCTTGTAGGAAATATTGTGCCCCGGTTCCTTTAGACAATTATTCAACGCCCCTTCTCGATACAATAAACGTTTTTGTTTTTTTTTTAAATCATGATAGCAGGTTACAATTTACCTGATTTAAAAGGTTGAAAGAGGTTAGTTCTTCTTCAATATGCAATAACATGTTTGATATTTCTTTTCCAGCCTTGCATATGGAGACTGACTACAGCTTTTCTTTTACGGATGCTCAGACATTCTGCGAATCCATCGGGGGCCGAATCACGTCTTACAGTGAGATTAATGCTGCTTGGCAGATTGGTTATCAGCTGTGCAAGTAAGAAATATATAGAGCTTAACTCATCCTGCGTTTAAAATACTGGAATGTTTCCCGAGAGATTTGCAAATCCGATCAACAAAGGATTGCATTAGCACGAGTTTGCGGTTTATAGGAATTGCATGTCTCGAGGTTAATATTTACTATATTTCAAACTCAAGGTGTATTAATTTATATATTACTTAACATAAAATGATATATTTTGTTCAGGTTAAGGTTAACTTTATACTTTTTTGGTCGTATTCAAATGACGCCAATAAATTGTGCGACGTTACGTCATCTACCATTACGAAAACACGCCTATTCAAATGGTTTGAAAATTTCACCATCAAAAATTGAAAATTTTCAGATAAAAGCTCTGATATTTTTTCATATTTCTGCTCGAAACCATAGATTGTGGGTACTCGTTAGAACTAACGAGTACCCACAATCTATGTTTTTGAGCAGAAATAAGAAAAATAATGTATACCCCTGTAAACCCCAGTTTTCTATAGAAAAGTGGGGTTTAAGGGGGTCAGAATTATATAGGTATGTTTTCGTGATGAAAACGTGATATCATTTTTTATGCAACTATGTCGATTTACTTTATTGTCGCACCTGTGTGAGCATGAGTGACTTAGGCGTTAAGTTTCCGTTCATATAGTCGTCCGTTCGTTTGTCCGTTCGTCAGTGTACTTACGTCCACCCTAGAGTCCAGCGCAGTCTACAAACTGTAAAAATTTTACAGGTTTACTTATTTAGTCTCCCTGAGTTAAACAAGAATAACAACTTTAAAACTTCTGGTGCTTGTTTCACGTCACTGATTGTTTTATCTCACTGAGCTAAACAAGGATGACAAATCTCATTCTTCTGGTGTATGTTTCACTTCACTGATTATTTTCTCTCACTGAGATAAACAAGGATAACAACTCTAACTCTTCTGGTGCTTGCTTCACTTCACTTATTGTTTTATCTTACTGATCTAAACAAGGATAAAAACTATCACTTTTCTGGTGATTGTTTCACTTCACTAATTGTTTTATCTCACTGTGGTAAACAAGGATAACAACTCTCATTCTTTTTGTGCTTGTTTCACTCCACTGATTGTTTTATCTCACGGAGGTAAACAAGGCTAATAACTCTTGCTGTTCCGGTGCTTGTTTCACTTCAATGATTGTTTTCTCTCACTGAGATAAACAAGGATAACAACTCTAACTCTTCTGGTGCTTGCTTCACTTCACTTATTGTTTTATCTTACTGATCTAAACAAGGATAAAAACTGTCACTTTTCTGGTGATTGTTTCACTTCACTAATTGTTTTATCTCACGGTGGTAAACAAGGATAATAACTCTCGCTCTTCCGGTGCTTGTATCACTTTACTGATTGTTTTATCTCACGGAGGTAAACAAGGCTAATAACTCTTGCTGTTCAGGTGCTTGTATCACTTCACTGATTGTTTTATCTCACTGTGGTAAACAAGGATTATAACTGTCACTCTTCAGGTGCTTGTATCACTTCACTGATTGTTTTATCTCACTGTGGTAAACAAGGATTATAACTGTCACTCTTCAGGTGCTTGTTTCACTTCACTGATTGTTTTATCTCACTGTGGTAAACAAGGATTATAACTGTCACTCTTCAGGTGCTTGTTTCACTTCACTGATTGTTTTATCTCACTGTGGTAAACAAGGATTATAACTGTCACTCTTCAGGTGCTTGTATCACTTCACTGATTGTTTTATCTCACTGTGGTAAACAAGGATTATAACTGTCACTCTTCAGGTGCTTGTTTCACTTCACTGATTGTTTTATCTCACTGTGGTAAACAAGGATTATAACTGTCACTCTTCAGGTGCTTGTTTCACTTCACTGATTGTTTTATCTCACTGTGGTAAACAAGGACAATAACTGTCATTCTTTTGGTGATTGTTTCACTTCACTGATTGTTTTATCTCTTGATGGTAAACAAGGATAACAACCGTCATTCTTCTGGTGATTGTTTCACTTCCCTGTTTGTTTTATCTCACTGATCTAAACAAGGATAAAAACTCTAACTCTTCTGGTGATTGTTTCACTTCCCTGTTTGTTTTATCTCACTGATCTAAACAAGGATAAAAACTCTAACTCTTCTGGTGCTTGTTTCACTTCACTGATTGTTTTATCACAATGAGCTAAACAAGGACAACTCTCACTCTTCTGGTGCTTGTTTCACGTCACTGATTGTTGTATCTCACGGTGATAAACAAGGATAACAACTCCCACACTTCTGGTGCATGTTTCACTTCCCTGATTGTTATATCTCATTGAGCTAAACAAGCATGACTACTTGCACGCTTCTGCTGCTTGTATTCACATTTTAGTACGCAGGTGCGACATAAACTTAAATGAAAATCTTTATACTTTTTTATATTACGTAAGCATTATATGATACAGTGAACCCTCGTTACAACGACAACATTTGTTTCCAATGAGGTTGGCATTAAACTGAATTTGCTGTTGTAAAGAATCCTTAATGAACAGAATGATTGTAAGAAAGACCTTGTTTTGTTCTTGTTAACCCAATGAATATGTGTTTTGGATATTTGTTAGAATCGTCTTAGTGAGGTGACTCTAACAAATATCCAAAACATATGTTGCTTGAAGTTTAATGCAATATTCTTGCATAATTTCTTATCAATTGTCACCTCTTGAGCGAAGGGTTCGTGACATTCAAATTGTCATTGTAACGAATTTTGTCGTTGTATCGAGTGTCGTTATAAAGACGGTTGACTGTATCACTAAATATAGGCCGCGCTATACGAAAATGTGTCTTTCGGCATCAGCGGACAGCAGTTTGATAAGGGCGTTTGCTGTCCACTAACAGAATAATTGGACACTATACGAAGAGTGTTCGAAAACATTTGCAAATGACACGTTTTCTCCGGTCTATAAATTAAAAGTTGATAATGTTTTGTCCATTTACCTTCAAATATTCCCCTTTAGCCAGAACACATCGTTTGAATCTTTTAATCTATTTTTAAACAATTTTTATCCTCATTCTTTTGTACACCCATAAAAAACTGGTGAACTGTAGACCAAAATGTACTTCTGGAACTGGTGTTTTTATTTCAATTTTGGAAACGGGGCCAGGTCCGGCCTGTAGGGAGGGTGCAACAATACATTGACCCTTTCAGACGTCAAACACTGTGCTACAATTGAGGATTAGTGGGCTGGTATATTGTCATGTTATAAATGGTTACTTTTTCTCAATCTTGTTTCGCAAGTTTTTCAGAACCATTTTTTTTTCATAGAAGCTACCAGACTCATCCCTAATTTTTGGAACAGCATTTTGCATGAGTGGCCCAGAATTTCTGAAGAAAATGGCGTATAACACTTTCATAGCTGTCAGCGTTTAGCACTTCTTGGCCTGTTGGCATGTTTCAGAGCCCATATCCTGTTATAAACTTTCCACCTTTGATCATAAAAATAGACCCATGTCTTATCACCAGTTATGAGATTATCAAACACATTTTTTCTGATATTTTGGATAGTTCTTCAGCAGTTGCTTTGCCATTTTCTCCCTCGTAAGTTTCTGCTTATCGGTGAGCAAATGTGGGATCCCTCAAGCACTTACCTTCGTAACCCTTAAGAATTTTCAGAATGAAGACAGATGTTAAATCAAAGTTTGTCATTTGTGCCAGCTCACTGACAGCACGGGGTGACGTTCTACGGGCGCCACACGGCACTAAAACAAGCTGCAATGAAGTAAGATAAAAATCTAAAGGTAGACTTTGGAAACAAAGCACACATTACAGATAGAAAATGGAAGTATCCGTATTATTAAGGGTCTTTATAAGCAGTAATGAAGTTTGCAACACTGCTTACGCCCTCTAGCGTATACATGAGCAGACCTCCATTTACAAAGATATCACAATGAGCCCGGTGACCCCAAAGGAAATGAAACCGAGTCTCTGATATGCGTTTTTATGTGTTTAGTGTTTCAAAGGGCACTCTTTATATATTTCATTTAAACCAGCTTTTAAATTTATTTATCCATACTTGTAGCAACGGTTTTACTGCATAAATCTGTCTCAATGTGCTTAATAACGAAAATCTTCCCCATTTTCCATATTATATAGTGAAATTGCCATGGATTACACAGATATAGAATGAAAAACATGTTATGTGTATTACGAACAGAAAACATAAGTTATGGGTATCACCAATAGAAAACGTATGTTACTGGTATTTCAATGTACCCATAACACGTTTTTGTGAAGAAGTATCAAAATATTATTAAATTTTGCTTTTTGTTTTAATTATGTATAGAAAATCCTACATGAGTGGTCATTTAATATGAAATTTATGAAACGAGTTTGGGTAATTTCGGGGTATTTTGCGAGCCTTGGCGAGCAAAATACCGAAATTACCCAACGAGTTTCATAAATTTCATATTAAATGACCACGAATGTAAGATTCTGTTTATCACATGGTCCTTCTGATGACAAAAAATGCACAAAAAATATTATAATAACGGCTTTCCATAGCTAAGCTGAACAACTCACTTCCAAGGATTCAGTAGTACTACGCAACAAAAATAGTTCGCATATTATTTGATAAGTACCGAAAATAACTAGAAACAAGATAAATATGCCATTTATTACTTCATTAAACTGTAGTAATTAATGATGATTTTTATTTGAGCTAATATATATTTCATTTGAATAAATGAATTTAAAAATAAATATTCCCTTCAACGTCAGTCAGCGAGTCAATACGTCACTGAGAATTAGTAGGGAAAGTCAGCTGTCGTATTTAAAGGTCATTGACCTAGATCAATACAGTTTATACGGTGGTTGATACACCCAAGTAAATGACAAATTCCAAAAAGATAAAACATTTTAACTGTACTTTGGATTTTAATTTGGCACATTTATTGACTGTCGGAGTCATATTATCCTCCAATTCTTTTTTGGAGAAGGTGATTTTTTTTTATTGACGGTTTGACGACATCGATATTGAAAGTGCCTCAAAATATGTTGCCGGAAAACATCGAATTTTAACCACCATGAATATTTCTGGTAGCTGTGGTATTCACATTGTGATTGTGTTGTGTCTTCCCCTTCCATCGGTCTGACATCTATTGTTCATCTCAAAATCATCTCAAAATTGAAGGCAGGATCTGTTTCAAAAGTGAAAGTTGTATCGGCGAACGCGGACACCATCTTGGTTGCTATCAAATAAGCTAAGTAATACGAATATTAATGAGGGTTATTAGGCTAACCAAAAATCTCAGGTGTTATAAAACGTGTGGTTATATGATTTTTATGACATGGGTTATTTCACTGAATAACTTGACGGTCATGTGATAATTTCTTATCTAAAGCTATGGTTTAGAAGAATATATTTTGCAGAGATGTGTTTACATATTTTTCTCATGTTCCATGAAATGTCCTTTCCTTATGCTTTCGATACGTTTTTATTGGGATGAACGCGTTTAAACACATAAGCCGCAACGTCAGGTAACATACCGTCTGGTATGTTTCCTGACGTTGCGGTTTATGTATTTAAACGCGTTCGACGGCTTGTTTCCTGACGTTGCAGCTTATGTGTTTAAACGCGTTCGACGGTATGTGTCCTGACGTTACGGCTTATATTTAAACGCGTATATCCCAATAAAAAAACATACCGTCCGACATAATTGCCTGGAGCGAAGATTCAGATCAGCTTGCGCATTAGCACAATCTGATCAGAATCTTCACTTCACTCATTTTGGATAGCCAATGATGCATTTGTGCAGACAGCGAAGACGCTGATCAGACTGCACGGATGCACAGGCTGATTTGAGTCTCCACTGGGCGCACATGTCAGAAGATACGTTTATTCATGTTGCGACTCATTAGTCCTCATGTGCCACAAACTGTTCTTTCCTCTCGCTGTTTCCTATATATTGTTTGTATGAACCTGTTTAAACGTGTATTTGCAGGTGTGGCTGGTTTGATGATCAAACAGCAGGTTTTCCTATGCAAACAGCTCACGCAAACTGTTTAAGTGCAGTTGGAATTTTGAAGTGCGAATGGAGCGATCAGTGGAATGTTTACTGCTCAACAAACTGAACAATGTCACATGACAGATAAGCGATGGCTGATCAGAGCCTTTGCTGTTTGCATGAGTCATCTTCGGATTCTAATATGCCCAACTGGTAAATTGTTTGCAGTTCCAATCTATCTACACGCATCTGACTCTTTGCTGAAGCCAAATTTACTCGCAACTCAGCTCAAATGCTTTATCATTGTGTAGGAATGGTGATCTTTGATACGAGGGGTACACTCTCTCATATGTACCAACGATAATATATTCAGTGTTGTATGATACATGTACATACACTTTGTTTCGTAATAAGTCCTCAATTTTCATACTTCACGATAGTGGCGTTGTATTATGTTATACCGTACGAGTGTAGATCTTTCCACACCTCCGTCTGTTCGGGCAACAATGTTTGTCAAATTATTGCTAAGGTGATTTGTAATGCTTCTTATTATTTTTTGTCCTGTTAATACACATACTTTGGGATGCTTATTTGAGATTTTTCCTGTGGATTTTTTTTATGGAAAACCCCTTAAACCCGATTCGTTAGAGCGGACATCTGTCCGTTTGTGCGTCTGTCAGCACTCCATTTTTGATTTCTTTAACAAATTTTATGATTTTTTTTTCAACATTCAAAGAAGCATTCCTGTCGGTATTGAGTGTTATGGGATTGCAAATAGGTTTTATACTTTCCAAAAGAATTATGACTGTCGTCCGCTGTCAAAAGCGTGCTTCAACATGCTCGTTCGTTTAATGCTATTTTCCTAAATATGCTATCAGTACTACTTTGAAGACAATATTGGTGGACTTGGTAAAATACCATAATATATATTAGTTTCCATCATTTTCTCTTGGTTTCCCCACCAATATATATCCGAGGTACAACCTCTTTGACATTATCAGAATTGTAGCTTTAGGGGATATCATTAGCTCACCTGGAGCACAGCTCCAGGTCAGCTTATGCCGTGGGCTGTGGACCATCTGTCCGCCCGTCGTTAGTGTTTCACATTTTCGAGAGCTCCACCAAAACTGTAAGCTGGATTGAGCTGATACTTGGTAGGAGGTATAGAGGCAACATGGAGATTTAGAATCGTTTGGTTATGTTCCGATATCAAACATAGCCGCCATGGTGGCCATCTTGAAATTCATCAAATGACATTTCCTCCCGTACCAAAAGTCGAATTTAGCTGATACTTGATGGGAGGCATTGGTCTGACACAAAAATTCAGAATTGCTAAAATCGTTCTGTCTTGTTATCAAAGATGGCCACCATGGCGGCCATCTTGAAATTCTTTAAACGACATCTCCTGACAAGAAAAACGGATTGAGCCGAAACTTCAGAGAAGGGATTGGGGCAGCATGGATGGTTAGAGTTGCTAAAATCGTCCCGTCCAGATATATTTAAATTATAAAAAAACAAAACAAAAAAAAAAAAAAAACACTACTCCATTTGAACCGGAAGTCAATTTTAGACGAAACTACATAGGAGGCATTGGCGCAATATTGATATTGAATTTCGCAGCCCATATCCAAAACGGCAGCCAAGGCCGCCATCTTGAAATTCTTTAAGGGACATCTCCTCCCGAACTGAAAGTTAGACTGAGCTGAAATATGACTTGAAGCATCAGGGCAACATAGAGATTTAGAATAGCTAAAATCCATGCATTCTAATATCCAAATGGCTGCCATCGTACCCATCTTGAAATTCTTCAAAGGACATCTCCCAAAGCGTAAGTCGGATTGAGCTGAAACTTGATGGGAGACAAATGGGGAACATGGCAATTCAGAGTAGCTAAAATCTTTCCGTTACGATATCCGATAATCGAGGACAGGGCATAAGTCCCCCTTACAGTATCTTGCACTGAACCCTCCACTCAATACCAACATCATCTCCTCCTGATTCCTAAGTCGCATTGATCTGTTGAGAAACTTGAGGCAGCATCAAGGGAACATGCAGATTCAGGATTGCTATGGGTAAATGCATCTAATAGCCAAGATAGCAACTATGGCACAATATAACATATCATGATCAGCCTAATCCAGGTGAGCGATTTCTGGCCCACTTGGGTCTCTAGTTAGGGACATGCAGTGTGGTGGGGTATCATGCAATATTTACGAGGCTTTTCTTTATGAATTTATACTGTTTCATCAATTTAGGAATTTTATTTAGGAAAAGATTCTGTAAAATATAATTTAGAGCATATTCTACATGTACCCTCTTTGAGGACATAACTATTCAAACAACACAAAAACTTGAATATCAAGCTGTTCTGGCAGAAATTAAAAAATGCGAGTACAAAAACTCAGCAATGATTGCAATGTTTTAACGGATCAGAAAAAAAAAAGAAAGAAATACCTTACGGATCAGTTTCGAGGATCAAACGTTGCTTCCACATCTTCTTAGCTTAGAAAAAAAAAACAACAACAACAAAATAATGAGCCTTATTTAAATAATGTAGACTAACTAAATGGTGGCACATTTCATGTGTGGAGGATATTATTGCCACATCTAAGGTCAGAAGATCAGTTGTCTAATTTTCCCGCTAACAGAAAATTTCCCCGTCATTTTAGAGAGGCGAGGCGGTTCTTACGAGTACCCACAATCTACGTTTTTAGCAAAATAAGAAAAATAATGTATGCCCCTGTAAACTTCAATTTTACTAGATAAAAGTAGGGTTTAAAGGGGTAAAAATCATATAAGCTATTTTTTTTGTCCATAATTTCTTGCACGTATACTTTATATTGTTGAATAATTTGATACACAAAACCTGTTTTAAAACTGGTTTAAATCTCCCAGTAGTTTTCCTACTCGTATTGGCCATTCCAAGGCGGTCCCAGCTAGCATTCTACGTAAATCTACATCGGGCCGTCATCGGCCCGTCAGCTACCCTGACGGGCCGATGACGACCCGATATAGATTTACGTAGAATGCTGACTGGGGTTCCTCTGTTGCAGTTCTTCTTTGCTTGTGCGTCTTTTGTTTCATATGTGGCGTATGTGCTGTCCTTTGTTCCTCATCTGTCTTTGTTTTGCTGCCCAAGAAGGACTGTGCTTCATGACTGTGGTATTTTGTTGGGAATCTTCGCTTATATTTTTTCAATATTAAGGTATTTGCCTTCGTCTCATTTGCCATTTATCAGTGTTGCGTTTTACATGTAGCTTACCTGAGTCAGAGGCTCAGGACGAGCTATTGTGATCACTTGCCGTCCGTCGCCCCTCCGTCCGTCTTCTGTCCACACCCTTGAACGACTTCATCTCTAATCACCTGGGCTAGTTTTCTTCGATCTTATTGCATCGAGGACTCAAGGTCTATCAAGTATGTTCAAATGATGACCGTAGGTTGACCTTTGACCTTTTTACGGCAAGGTCAAATTTGCGTCCCTATATATTTATATCGAGAAAATGTTATAAAGTCATTTTTTTCAAAATGTATTAAAGACTAATGGCTGATACTTACAATGTATGCTATAGTTATTAAAACGTTTAGTTACAATCTGAGTTTTGCCCCGAGGGTTGTATTTTTTTTACTGCCCTTGCCCCTGGGCTATATACATATATAAATTGTGTAAGTTTTAAATTTCTTCTCTGAAACCGCACGAGGAATTTTCACAAGATTTCAAATGGGTTCGTCTGTCGACAGGGTATTGGCAATTTGTTTGAATGGTTTCGCGCCACTGAAAAAATGAACGCTATACCCATATATAAAACACTTAAAAATCTTCTTCTCCAGAACCAAGAAAGCTTTGAGGCTGAATCTTGCTATATAGCATCAGGGATTCAAGGTTTACCAAGTTGTTTAAATGACGGTCGTAAGTTGACCTTTAACCTTTTTACAGGAAGGTCAAATTTGCCACCATATACGTTTGTATGGGGAAAATGTTGAAATGTCATTTTTTCAAAATGGATTAAAGACGAATAGCTTAAATTTACAATGTATGAATAAAGTAGTAAAACTTTAGCTACTATCAAAATTTTGTCCCCTGGTGGTTATCTGCCATTGCCCCTGAGCTATATTCATGTATGAAATTGTGTAATTTTAAATGTCTTCTTCTCTGAAACTGCTCGAGCAATTTTCACCAGAAGAGGTGTAGCGCGCAAATAAGCTAACATGAAGTCACAAAATTTGTCTCGGTATCCGGTGCCGACATGTAGCAGGATAGTGGTCACTCCATGGTCGGTGGTTTTCTCCGGGTTGCACGGTTTCATCCACCACGTAAGACCACAGAACGTCAACAGAAACCCTGGTATGTGAGAAGGTCTATAATCCAAAACTATGTGCTGACAGAATGTGAAACACCATAGACCGTGATCAAACTGCTTTGATCTGGGTCTCCACTGTTTCCTTAGGCCTCACTGATCAAATATTTTGTGTCAGGGGCAACAACAGTCAGTCAACTTCCTCATGTACGCCGGCTGTTGCCTTCGGTAACGTTGTCCATCCCCGTATAAATCGAAACCTATAGTAAGCGCTCGCGAGTATCCGCAGACAGTTTTTATTACTGCCATGAATAACAGAAATTTCTGTATTTAATGCAAACAGTGTAGACCCTGATCAGACGCCGCGTTCTGCGGCGTCTGATCTGGGTCAACGCTGCTTGCCAATGTCCCGTTCATGGGACACCAGGCATAAAATTGGTTGGTCAAATGCTACTATGTGGTCTGCTTTCGCTTAACCTTTCAAGGGAAATAATAGAAAATACTATTGCTATCTGTAATCGAGGAATTCCGTCCCACATACACTGACACACTGGTCTTGTGAGGGTATGAAAGAATACTAATACAGTCATGTTGATGTATATTATTCAAACACATTAACATTAATTATGATTAACAATTCAAATGTCTATATAATCCCTTATTTACCCTAAGTATCCGACACCGCAAATCCTAATTGTATTTGTCCTAATATTTGAACAAGTAAGTTTTAATACCTGTTGTGACTGCAAAACTGCTAGTGTAGATCACAGACGCCGCATTCCCAGCTAGCATTCTACGTAAATCTACATCGGGCCGTCATCGGCCCGTCAGCTACCCTGACGGGCCGATGACGGCCCGATATAGATTTACATAGATTTGACTGGGATTCTTCAGCATCTGATCTAGCTGTACATTGTTTACATTGTGTACATTGTTTACATGTACACATGCTTGTCTGTCCGAATACTATGACTTATTACGGTAAAAAGATTAAGAATGAACATGTCTGAATATTCAATTTGTTCGAATATTTAGTCAAATCCGGTAATATTTCGCGGCTGTTAACGCCAGAATAACTCGGCATTTAGTATTACATATAGCATGTCTAAATTATGTATATTTCATATTACTTAACACAATAAAATTGCCAATGCACACGCCAAGTATCCATTTCGGAGATTATATATATGTATATATATATGTATATATATATATATATATATATATATATATATATATATATGACGTTTCATCTTTAGAAACTAAAGCATACCGTTTTTACCGTAAGTATTCGGACAGACAGGCCTGAGCCTGTAGACCCAGATGAGAAGCAGCCATACGCGGCGTCTTATCAGGGTCCTTACTGTTTGCCACTCATCCAGCAATGTTTAGATATAACAGCGGGTAGAAAATTGTACTTGTTCATATTTTAGAACAAGTGTGGTAAGTAGCTGAGTTGTACGAATATTTAGGGTACATACGGTGAATACGGTACTAACCTGAGCAAGTACCACAGCCCGACAGCATATGATATGCATTACGAAAACAATCCTATTCAAATATATAGAAAATTTCACCGCCAAAAACTGAAAATTTTCAGGTAAAAAACTCTGATATATTTCATGTATCTGCTTAAAACATAGATTGTGGGTAGTCGTTAGAGCCGCCTCGCCGAGTTCTGACGGGTACCCACAATCTATGTTTTTGAGCAGAAATAAGAACAATAATGTATACCCCTGTAAACCCCAGTTTTACTATATAAAAGTGGGGTTTAAGGGGGTCAAAATTACAAAGGCTTCTTTTCGTAATGTTTTCTATTTCGGAAACCTTAATATGAATGCACTCATCCTAAACTTCAAATACAGTGAAACCTGTGTAAGAGAGCCACCTCTGAGACAGACTTTAAACAGTGAGGGTTGATGTGGAAAGGTGGCTGTCTTATAAAGGTACATGTCATGTAATTTTGCTAGCAAAATTACATGACATGTACCTTTATAAGACAGCCACCTATCCATATCAACCACTGAATTCAGTCTCAAAGGTGGCTTTCTTACACAGGTTTCACTGTAAATTCATTTAACTACAAGGTGATACCTGCTACTGAATCTTACTTATGGGCGAACAATACAAACCCTACTCAGACCGCTCCATTATTCTGACCTGGTTCTGCACTGTTGATTCATAATATTCTGTATATATATAACCTTGTCTAGTCTGGCCCAAGACCCTTTCTTTATTTTTCTTTTCTTTCTTTTTCTTCTTTTTTTTTTTTTGAGGGGACACAACACTTGTATAGTTTGTAGAATTTTTGTTTACTTCAGTTCCTTGTTCAGCCATAGGTAACTTGAAGTTGGATTAAAGAGGATCATGATAAAAAAAAAATAATGTAGAGAAAGAGAGAAATAGATATAGAACAAAAACGTGTGGAGCCAGTCTAAACCTTGTCCAGTGACCCGATATTTCTGGTTTCAATTTTCTATTTGACGGACGGACAGACGGACTTAACTCTCCCACACCCTTATCATGAAGAGAGGTAATGTACCAGGTTGCGTTCAAATATGCAAGTTTCTCGCGCGTGTTTGCCCTGGATCCCTGCTCCTGTTGGCGCTTGTCATTAGGTACAGGGATCTAGGGCAAACATTCGCTGTACTTCTGAAAGCAGCCCAGATATTACCAGAAATCTACAACAAACTGCGGCTGTCCTCAAGAATAAACGACTGGTCTATTTTATCCAGACCATCACGAAAACATACCTATATAATTTTGATCCCCTTAAACCCCACTTTTATTTAGTAAAATTTGGTTTTACAGGGATATACATTCACGAAAACATAGATTGTGGGTACTCGTTAGAACCACCTCAGCACAATCTATTTTTTGAACAGAAATATGGAAAATATCAGGATTTTTATCTGAAAACTTTCAGTTTTTTTTGGTGGTGAAATTTTCAATATATTTGAATAGGTGTGTTTTCGCAATGCTGATCTGGTTCAACATTATTTTTCCATAATATTCTGTTATATACACATGTAAATATGGAGACTAGACATCAGGGCTATTTTCAGTTAACCGAAACGTTCGCGGTTACTTGCAAACAAAAGCGACAGTTTTCGGCGGAGCGTAGCGAACATCCCCAAGCTACTCTCACGCTGTCTTTTGGCAAATCCGAGATGGCGGCCTGTGCGAATACACTTTATGTATGCTTTTTTGTAGCCTAAATTATCAGACTGTTTATTGCATTGATATTATTTATTTGATTCTATATTAAATTAATAACTAGAATGCGCAGTCGATGGCGCGCCATCGCAAATCCCCACGCTCGTTGCTTATGGCACGACGGACGGACAGACGGACTTAACTCTCCCACACCCTTATCATGAAGAGAGGTAATGTACCAAGTTTGGTTAAATTCCGCCAAGTGGTCTAGGAGGAGATAGAATGGCGGACAGAAGATATAGTGTGACAGACAAATGGACGGACGACAGACGCAAGGATGGAAGGACGCACAGAAAAAAAATAATGTTGCCTTCGTACACCCTTACCGTGGAAGTTATGTAGCAAGTTTCGTAGAATTTTGTCTGATGGTTTAGGAGGAGATAGCATGACGGACGGACGTACGGACGGATGGAGGCGTAAACAATATTCCCATCGTTTTTTTTTTTTTTTTTTTTTTTTTTTTTTTTTTTTAAAGCGTGGGGATAACTATTGATATAACTTATTTGGTCTAGCATCAAGTCCCATATACAAGAATAATGGATACTCTTTAACTGGAGGTCATATGAGACTTTATAATAACATTATGAAAACACGGCTATTCAAATATATAGAAAATTTCACCTCCAAAAACTGAAAGTTTTCAGATAAAAAATTCTGATATTTTTCATATTTCTGCTCGAAACAGATTGTGGGTACTCGTTTGAACCGCCTCGGCGAGGCGGTTCTAACGAGTACCAACAATCTATGTTTTCGAGCAGAAATAAGAAAAATAATGTATACCCCCGTAAACCCCAGTTTTACTATATAAAAGTGGAGTTTAAGGGGATCAAAATGATATAGGCATGTTTTCGTGATGAATCGTTTAGATTTTTGAAAAAAAAAAAAAAAAAAAAAAAAAAAAAACCACAAAAGAAAAAAACAATAACAAAAAAACACCCGCCTGTGTTTCCCTTTACTAAACGCAGTCCTGGGCTACGTTCAGAAATGCAAGTTACCCGCGATTGTATTGCCCTGGACCCCCGCTCCTTTTGGCGCTCTTCATTAGGTACAGGGATCCAGGGCAAAACAATCGCTATCACTTTGCAATTCTGAATGCAGCCCAGTACAATGTACCACTCATTGTACAATGTAAGTCGGATGGTGCTCAACAATAGACGACACGTCTATTTTAGCCGGACGATAATTACGTAGATTTCATCACTGTTAGTTGGAACAATAGCCGGACGGACACACAAACACGTCATTTATCAGCATCACATTACTGTCTCTAGAAAACATATGTTTAGGGGATAAGAGGAGTATCTGGATAAACATTTTTCTTATTTCTCCATGAAAACATATGTTGTGGGTATTCATTAGAAGCGCCTCGGCGAGGCGCTTCTAACGAGCACCCACTACCTATGTTTTTCTTTGAGAAATATGAAAAAATGTCAGCACTTTTGGGTTACAAAAATGCCTTAACTAGCGCTGTGGGATCTGGTATTAGGTCAGATGTCCGCGTTAGACGATTGGCTTTGACCTGATGCATAAGTTTTATTGTTTAAACTCTTCATTCTCATCAATTCTAGATGTCGGTAAATTGGCTTCCGGTCCCAAATGTGTGATGATCTCTCATCTGAAATATAAGAGTTCCAACGTGAGAAAACGTAAAGAAAGGCATGTGCGTAATCAGCCTGCGCATCCGCGTTTTCTTCGATCAGAGTTTAGCAACCCACTTAAAATTTTAACTCCTTAGATCCTTAGCGATTCAAAGAGCGTCTAACGATGACTTTGATCCATCACGAAAACTTGCCTATATAATTTTGACCCCCCTTAAACCCCACTTTTATATAGTAAAACTGGGGTTTACAGGGGTATACATTATTTTCTTTATTTCTGCTCAAAAACATAGATTGTGGGTACTCATTAGAACCTGCGAGGCGGTTCTAACGAGTACCCATAATCTATGTTTTGAGCAGAAATATGAAAAATATGATAGTTTTTTATCTGAAAAATTTCAGTTTTTTTAGGTGAAATTTTCCATATATTTGAATAAGCATGTTTTCGTAATGAGATTTGCGCATGTGCATACCGGTCTGAGTCATCGCTGTGGCACATGTCATAAGATAGGCCTAAATTTCTTACATTAGGGGATAAACCATTAGGTTAGACTGGCTCCAGTCTTCAGTGCTTAAATGTATTTATGTTCTTATACTTCTGTTTGACACATCCACTAAAATCAAACCAATACATACTTAGTAAAACCATAACTTTGATGGCTGGTCACTATTCATTTCACAAACTAAAGAGAAGTTAGAAGAGAAAAAAGTTTCTGAGTTGATTTTACGGATACTGATAATGAATTTTTATGCAGCTAGATCGTTTAATTCAAAAGACTAATGCCGGCCTAACCATTAGGTTAACAAATCAAAAATAACTATCTAAAATATGTTCTAAACTGTTCCTTTTCTACCAATTAAAAAGGGGAAAATGGAATAATTTTGACGGATGATTTCATTAAAATAACACTTTTGCGGTGCCAAATTGAGGTGAAAAAAAAAATAAACAAATTTAAATAAGGTTTAAATAATGATAACTCGCAAATAGTGTATCCCTGATCTGACGCCGCGTTCAGCGGCTGCTCTGGGTCTGCTCGGTTTCCTCAAGCCTGTCTGTCGCAATTCGTAGGGTAATTACGGTATTTCAGTTTGCAGGCAAACCTTGTTCCCAGCTTTGATTGTACTTACCCAGAAAACTATTTTTCGTCTCGTTTTTAGAAGACCCTGTGAAAGATTTACGGAATTTGGACGCCCTCTTGCGGAAGTTTCTAAGGAATGGCGCTGTTGATATGGTATATATGATTGGATTAACTGCTGAATTTAATGGCAGGATGAAGACAGCGACCCAGGCATAAACCTGAATTGATAATAATAAACAAATAATAGCATATTATATATTTGCATGCATAAGTGAGCGTTCGCATGGCCTAGTAAGCCTTACTGGCTTTGGATTACCATTACGAAAACACGCCTATTCAAATACACTGAAAATTTTACCACCAAAAAATGGCAATTTTTCAGATAAAAAATTCTGATATTTTTCATATTTCTGCTTAAAACATAGATTGTGGGTACTCGTTAGAACCGCCTCGTCGAGGCGGTTCTAACGAGTACCACAATCTATGTTTTGATCAGAAATAAGAAAAATAATATATACCCCTGTAAACCCCAGCTTTATTATATAAAAGTGGGGTTTGAGGGGGTCAAAATTATATAGGCATGTTTTCGTGATGATTAAACAACCACATTTAACAAATGAATATGTAATTTGACTCCTGAAGTTAGAAATATATATATATATAAAATAATGTGGAAAAGAGGAGAAATTGCTCCTTAGGAGCAATTTCTCCTCTTTTCCACATTATTTTGTTACCTGTTGTCATAGTTTCATGTTAAAACAGGGACAAGATTTTCACTTCGAGATAAGCGATAATTCGAAATAAGCGAGTTCGAGATAACGAGGTTCGATTGTATAATGTCAGTTCTGAATCCATATGTTTAAACCAATCCCGATAGGCGGAATTCAGCTTATGATTGTAAGGCGCTTAACCGCACTGGGTCTTTCATTACTTATCAGACGTCATCTCCGTAAAACACCATCATCCTCAGTCAACGATAAACCATAAGCTAGCGCGCGATAGATATGGTTGTCGGGAAAGAAGGATATGTGATTTCGCACTATTCCAAACATGAGCCGAAACCTGAGAACATGTGCATTGGATATGTGCGCCCAGTGATGACTCGATCCGCGGAGACCGATCAGAGTCTTCATGGACGTTTCTTAGATAGCCGTGAATCCACAACTACTTCAGGCGGATAGAGAAGACTCTGATCAGACTCCGAGGATGCGCATTCTGACCAGAGTCTTCGCTGTCCGTTTTTGTCATAAGGTACATTTTCACAAGCCATGGGCTCGTATATATAATAAAAATAAAAAAGATTGCCTTTGGAAACAAAGAACACATTATAGATAGAAAATGGGAGTCACGGTTTTATTGAGACTCTTCATAAGAAGTAATGAAGTGTGCAACACAACTTATGCCCTCTAGCGTATACATGAGCAGCTCCATTTTAATATGGCTGGTCAATTGGAAGACTGGCGTATTTCGGCTACTCTACCGATACTCACTAAGAAACGGACATTACGTTAACACGCCTATTCAAATATATTGAAACTTTCACCACCAAAAACTGAAAAGATAAAAATTCTGATACTTTTTCACATTTCCTGCTTAAAATATTGATTCTGGTTACTCTTTAGGACCGCCTCGGAGAGGCGGTTCTAACGAGTACCCACAATCTACGGTTTTGAGCAGAAATAAGAAACAACAATGTTTACACATGTAAACCCCAGTTTTACTGTATAAAAGTTGGGTTTAAGGGGTCAGTATTATATAGGCATGTTTTCGTGATGCAACTCTCAATTAGCAACTAACACATGACGGTTTTTCAGATTTTGAACAAAACGGTTTAGATATTGACAGAAACGAACTGAAGTAGACACTGGTAGGTAAACATAGTTAAAATAACATTAGACCTACAAAGATATTGTTAATGACTATAAAAATAGAACGTCTATTTATAAAATTAATTTGGAATTATGATGATTTAGGTAGCGCATGCGTTTTTAGTGTCCATAATTCAGAAGAAAGAATATCAGTGGGCCAGGTTACTTGTAGTTAAACTAATTTCTTTAAAAAAAAAAAACACCAAATTTTAATAGAAAACTGATTTACTTTTACTAGTGGAACGAAATAGCTTCCGTAAATATATCGCACCAAATCTCCATTGTTTCGATAACAAAAGCTAATAAAATTCAATTTGCAGAATGCAACATGTACTACATGTGGTTATAGAACACTGTCTACAATAATAGATTAACCAGTACCACTCCCTGGAAAATCCAACAGCCGACAAATTGATATTATTTTTCTTATTTTTCCAGGAAATCTTGACTTGACATTTTATTAGGGACAAGTTGCATGAAATATCAAGTTGCATGTAATATCAAGACAAGTTGCATGAAATATCATTAGGGGATTGCATCACGAAAACATGCATAAATAATGTTTACCCCTTTAAACCCCACTTTTATATAGTAAAACTGGGGTTTACAGGGGCATACATTATTTTTCTTATTTCTGCCTAAAAACATAGATTGAAAGTACCTGTTAGAACCACCTCCACGAGGCGGTTCTAACGAGTCCCACAATCTATGTTTTGAGCAGAAATATGAAAATATCAGAATTTTTTATCTGAAAATTTTCATTTTATTTTTTGGTGGTAAAATTTTCAGTATATTTGAATAGGCATGTTTTCGTAATGAATACCAAGTTGCATGTAGGCCTAATATCAAGACAAGTTGCATGAAATAGCAAGACCTGATTAGAGGATTATATACGTAAAAATATTTCAATTTGTCGGAAGCTGAATTTTTTACCCATAGTGCTTAGCGTTAAAAAGCAAAACCCTACCTGTGATGGCACTTGTGCACCTCCTAAAGAGGCGAAGCCGAGGAGAATGATAGGAACCCAGCAGAAAAAGTCTGTCATAACTATAACAGTCATACGTCGAGCCATCGCACTATCTGACCTCGCTTCAGACTTGCGCACTGCGCTTCTAGTCTGTTTAGCAACGAAAAACATCCTTAAATATGAGAAAAATATAACTAAAAATGAAAAGAAGTTCAACACTAAGAACACTCCAACGGAATACTCCCATCCTTTAGGTTTAGCATTTGTGATATGAAATGCTAGGCACACTCCCGAGCGCCCGTAGAAATTATCAAAATAGTTCATTCCTGCTAAAGGGATGGCTGAAATGATAAAAACGGCAACCCACAACAGAGTCATCACAATCACAGCTTGTTTCAACTTCAACTGTTTCATTTTCAGTGGAAATATAATACATATAAGTCTGTCAAGAGTTATTACTGTCAGGGTGAAAACAGACAGCTCACTAGAAAACGTTGAAATGAATCCAGCGAATTTACACAAGTCGCTTTCCCGCCACATTCTATCGTATAAGATATATTTTCCCCGGTAATAGGAATCCACTACGGCGATAATCATCATATAGACACCCATGAAGAAGTCTCCTATGGCAAGGTTTGTGATGAGAAACGAATGTACCTGAAATATATATGTTATAGAACGTGAGATACACGTCATTTTCACATACGCGGGCAAAAAAGGCCCATATCAGACTGTTCATTAGCGCAGTCGGATCTTGGCCTTCATTGACCGCTCACAGAATCAATAGATGCTAAGGACACCGATGAGCAAATACCATGAAACAGGACCATTACTGAGTTGAATACAAGATAACAATATGATACCCGTAAACACAATGTACAAAGTGAATAGAAAGGTATATACAGATTATATTGAAGAAAAGGGAATGTGGATTGAATTTAAGGTAGCAAAGGAATACCTGTAAATACAATGTATACTGTAAATTGAAAAGTAAACGAGTATACAACGTACATCGAAGAAGAGGGAATGGCCCGAAACAGATTGCGATTGGAATGTAAAATGCAACACATACTTTTAAATACAAAAATACAATGTACAAGGTGAATTGAAGAGTATAAAGAAAATGGGAGGACCCGAAACAGATAGCAAATTGACTGCAATGCAACAAATGCCTGTAAATATGATGTACGCTGCGTACTGAAGCGTTTTTACAGAATATATCGAAAAAATAGGGAAGGCAATGCAACAAATGATACAGGTAAGCACAATGTACAAACTTAACTGAAACCATCGCATAATTTCTTATCTTTAAAATGAGTTGTTGCTCAGTACATTATAACTCTTTCTTCGTCAACAGAATGTGTTGTTCATCTGCTTCACTTTCAATATCTTGTTCAGGTTTTGTGCTTTTAATCCATTTATGTCTAGCGTCCCATAAAAGGGACATTTACAAAAGTGTAGACCCAGATTAGACGCCTCTGGGTCTACACGGTTTGAATTATATATTTGAATTTCTATATTAGATAGAAATAATAAAAAAACTACCCAGACACCCCTTTTATTGAAAATAGACCGGTTCAAATAATTGAGTTGGAAAAATCCATTCGCCATAAATGAGTGCAAACACGGCTTTGCTTTGTGGTTGTTATTACTTCTGGGTAACTTCACAGTTGTTTCTAAAATTAGTCTGAGGGGAGTTATTAGTCTGCAGTGAGTCCCCGTTTAACCCATTGTAGACTGAATAACTCCTCCACACTTTATATTGGAAGAGTCCAATTTCAATTTTAGGTATGTCAGGCTATATGATTTAGATATTCCTAGAGGAAAATGATTGAACTATCTGCAAACAGCGGAGACCCTGATCAGACGCCGCATAATGCGGCGTCTGATCTGGGTCTACACTGTTTGCCAATTACCCTTTTAGGGGTTGCCAGACTACAATGGGTTAAGGCCTTCAGTGTATTTTAGTGTTCCTTTATTCACTAAATTTGCGTGTCCTTTTCTCCCCTTAACATTTACCAGGTGTATTCAGACCTCTTAGATACATTTGATAGTCAATGGGAGACAGCTCAGTTATTTCCCCTGAGTACTCTGTAAACAACCATGTCCAATTAATTAGATTTCTGATATCATCGTAAACATCTCTATTAAGGATTGCTGCCTTTTCTTTGAGAAATGATTAAACGTGGTCATATGCGGGTAAAGTTTCCAAATTATCTAAAAGGAACATTTGTAAAGGAAAATATATAATATGAATAAATATTTCATATTAATGTGGAAAATTTTAAAGTTTTCAACTGCGAGCCTACGATAAATTCAGAGGATTCCAATTAGAAGGACCTAGTTAGTAATTGGATTTTCTTGCACATTACCGGTTAATGGAGGTAATCGAAAAAACATGCTGCTACATTTCATAGATTGGTTCACTGAATAAAAATAGGCCGCACCATGCGAAAACATGCCTTTGAGCATATGTGGACAACAAAGGCCCATATGAGCCTGCGCATTAGCACAGTCTGACCAGGGTCTTTACTGCCCGCTAACAGAATCATTGGATACTACAAAATGTACTAATGGAGAGCAGAATGCCTAGGTAATACTTTGCGCATGCGCTGGATGATGATCTAAATCTACACATTTTGCGCTTGTTCGAAGGCACTTGTTCGCATGAGGTGGCCAATATGTCCTTGTAATAATTTTACCTGAAAATCAAAATTGTTATGTTAATTCTCACCTTTCCATTCCTGAGATCCCTTGTCCTCCATACAATAACAATTATATTACCCCAGAAAGCCGTGAGACCAAGAACCCAGATACTGACTCGGAGAACATAGTTTGACATGAGGTCTGTACAGGAGGAAAACTCGTCCGGTTCTGGTGTACATTTACCGGATATACGGGCGGCACAGCAAAACCGGAACTCATCTGTGATTCTTAAAGAAAGAACATTCTTAGATAGCATTCGGCTTAAATTTTTAGCCACTGCTCTTGCTAAGATACTTATTTAAATCCGAAAACATTGATATATTTCTTATTTTTCCACGAAAACATATGTTGTAGGTACTTGTTAGAAGTGCCTGTGCGGGGCGCTTTTAATGTGTTACATGTACCACAAAATATGTTTTCGTTGAGAAATAAGAACAAAAACTTTTAACTGTGTCCCGCACTTACCTAGACCTATGTATATCGGACCGTTATCGTCCCGACAGGAATACTATCGGGCCGATAATGGTTCGATATAAATTTATGCAGAATAATAACAGGCACTTATGCATTTGTTAAGCTTTAAGTAATGAATTAATAAAAAAAATACTAATTTGAAATTCGTTATTAAAAAGAACGTTACTATGAGTAATGTCAATAAAAAGTGGTTCAATAATTTCTGTCTTATCGATATCTCGGGCAGTCTTCCTTGGCTTGGCACTTATTCAGAAGCTGTAACGTCGGAAAGTTTGTAATGAGGGACCTTTTGTCTATATTAAAGTATCTGAGCAGTAGTAGTCTGATTTTATCAACTGGTTAAAAACCAAAGGCTATTTTGCTTTTATTCGCAATTCTAAAATAAAAAAAAACTTGGCTCAGGGGTTGGAGAAGGTGTGGTAAAAACAAACTTTATTTTTAAACAATGGATAAAATCAGACGACTTACAAAAACCCTAGAAAATCATGAGCACCACCACTAAGATACTGGCCTGAGAAAGTAGTTAGACATGCGATCACACAAAAAGAAGATTTAATGGTGGGATGTCAACAAGTAAAGTATGACCCTTTTGCGGATCGAACATATGTTTATAATCTAAAATTGTATCATATTTCACGCGAGTAAAACTGTTTTAAGCCCTAAGGAGCCATTTCTCCTCTTTTCCACAATATTTTCAATATATCTCTAACTTCAAAAGTCCAATTACACATATATATTTGTTAAATGTGGTTGTTCGAATTATTTTTTCCTCAATTTTGCAAATCTGATATTTCGAGGTACGGATATCTCGAAGAATTTTAGAGGGTCCCTTGGAATTCGAGATAACGAGAGTCGACTATACTTTGCAAACAGCGTAGATCCAGATGAGACGGCTCATAATGAGCCTTATCATCAGGAGCTACACAATTTGCCGGTCTGTTAATGGTTTTGGGTAAAATAAACCATTTTGACAACAATAGACATGACCAAATACAAAGCTGGAAGTCCATTTCAGAAACTCAAGGGTAAAAGTATTGACATTGTAAAATTTTCCTATGGTGGTATGAAACATAACCCGCCAATAAAGAAAACCAAATTGAATTTTTAGTAATTACCCTAATTTTCAGATACTTTTCTATAAAACACGTTACTGTTTCAACGTTAGCGATTTTTTTTACACGAATGCATTTTTTAACCCTTGTCATGCTGAATGAAATAACGCCCACTTCTAATTTTCAGCGTATCAGATTACTTGATCCAGGTTGGGCAAGGCCTGCTGTCCTTGTAGCAGGTAAACGTAGAGGGGTAATGTTTTCATTTCTTCTGTTTCTTTACTTTCATTCCTGTTCTTTTTTTCATGTCCATCTCTTTCATTTACTCTACTATCTTTTCTATCTCTTTTCTCCCTTTCTCTGGGAGACGACACAAAATGACCCACAAGGGTTGACGTGTCGTTAAACCCCAACACAATCAATCAATCAATGTATATTTGGTTTTTCAAAATGTGTCCAGTAAAGATTGTAATCAGAGTGCGCGGTTGCGCAGGCTGACCTGAATCTTCGCTGGGTGCATATTTCTTAAGCTATGAAGCTGCAGTTCAAATGTTATGAGAGAAATGGCAAAGCAACAGAAACACACGCACGTACAGGAAAGAGCTAGACAGAAAAGGGCAGGGAGACTGGCTGACCAGCCCGTGTCCCATCACATTTAAGCTTTAGTAGACTGTAGGCAAAATGATCAGATGAATCTGAGTGATATTTTATTTACTTTTCGCTGAAAATACGGCTTACAGTGGGAGCTGTAAAGTATCCCTGTATTTCTCCATAGGCTGATTAGATTTGCGTCAGCGCATGGCCGAACCCAAAAAATGGCATTCGCACCCAGCGAAGACTCAGATCAGCCTGGGCATTCGCCCAGTCTGATCAGAGTCTTCGCTGTCCGCATGAGGAAAGCTTGGGTCCTTAGCTACACACTGCACGTACAGCAAAGACTCTGATCAGACTGGGCGGATGCCCAGGCTGATCTGAGTCTTCGCTGGGCGCACATCCGTTTTCTTGGTTTTGACATGTGCTGGCTCACTTTTTATTTTCTTTTCGGATATCGAGCCTATTCTAATTACTTTTTAGAATGGAATTATCGCTAATAAGCCGGTGCTCGAGGTGCTAGAGGGCGTATACAGCCTGTGAAATACATAGCTGTATATGAAGAGGCTTAATATAACCGAGTCTTCGAGTTTCGTTCTTTCGTGTGTTTTTTGTTTCGGAAGGCAACTTTTACCATTTTACTGACATTTCATTCATTTTTCATTCATTTGTTTTTTTCTTATTAGGAGACAAGTTGAATTACATGTTAAGTATTACTGCCCGTAAAAAGGCAAACTAGGTTTCCTCTTCCTCTTGGGGTCTGGGAAGGGCTGCGGTTTGTGATTGTGGCACTCCCTGGACTTTACTCTTACCTTTTTTGAAATAATGTCTTCTGCTATTTATAGTCAACATGCTAAAGTTTTAGCTTTAAACTTAGGAACATCTGTTATGTGCTTGCACAAAAATTAGGCTGCTTCTTATTTAAAAAGGAAATGCTCCATGTATTTAGAATTCAGACAAACCTCCAATTCTCCTTCCAGCTCACCGCTTTATATGGTAAAAAACTGAAATCGGGGGGTCAGGGATAAGAAATTATGAAAAAGTTTGGTGAAGGCAGAGAGAGAAAAAGAGAGAGTGAGTGAGACAGAAAGACAGACAGACACAGAGGAAATTTACTTACAGCTCATGTAAGTTGATTAAACCATGAAATACATTTTCTTCCATGATATTAATGATGTTGAATGAAATGTCCCTGTAAAAATACATAAAAATTATCTAGAGGTAAATGCAATATAATCTAGCATTTATACAAAAAATGTCAACTTAACATAGAGTACACTAAGATTAAGACATTTCAGCAGGGAAAGATATAAAAGAAAGCAATGAGGCCCCTGATACGTCAGACGTCGTCTTAATGTGTCTCAAGATTGTTGAAAACAACGTTAAACTGAGAAAGAGAGAGAGAGAGAGAGAGCGTTCTTCCAGAATATGTACATATAAATTCCGAAAGTCGAACTAGAGTATCTTATTACAGATAGTATTTTGAAATAAGAATAAGAACAGGCTATGTGAATCTGGAGAGGTCAAAACAATCTATAGAGATATGTATGAATTGAGAGTAAAGGCCAGGATGATACTTAGCGCATGCGCAAAATGATCTGAATCTGCACATTCTGCGCATGTACGAAGGCACGTTTTCGTAATGCAAGGCCCAAATTGTTATATGCCTGGGCCCAGGTGTTCAAAGCATGGTTAGCTTAACAAGCTCATTAGTGGTCAAAATGTTAATTGTTCTAGTAAGTACAATATCTAATTCACAGGTATTTTTGTTGAAAAAAAATGTGAGTAGCTTTTGCAAATGCAAAAGCTACTCACAATTTTTCAGCGAAAATATTGGCCTATAATCCATATTTAATGAGCAGTTTTAACGATACTTAAACTAATGACATAAGTAGTTCTGAACAACTGGGCCTTGACGTTTTTCTTCGAAAGTTGTTTACTGTAGAGTAGCAGCTAAGTTGAAGGTAAAATACTTACAGAAATGTCAACTCTCGCAAACCGTTAAATACATTGTTGTCTATTCTCTGAATACTGTTATGTGATAAATCCCTAAAACAGAAAATAAGGACATCAGATAAATATGCATGGAATGAATTTTACTTTATTTGTTTATATTTTTATTTTAGCGATGTATTAACTCCGACGAATCACTCACAAACTTAACCAGAATGAGGCGATTCTAATGAGTACATTCAACATACCATTTCTTATATAGAGGATAAAAATATTTTCCTAAATTATTCCCATCTGCTTCCTGATTTGGTGCTATCATAAACCATCAGTGGTTCTAACTACCCGTGTCGCTAAAAAACCCAAGGTCCAAAAGATGTGCTACTTATTTTGAATAACCGCTTATCTCGAAGTGAAAATCTTGTCCCTGTCTTAACATGGAAATCTAACAGCGGGTACAAAATATTATTGCTAAGAGGAGAAATTGCCAAGGAGGATTTCTCCTCTTTTCCACAATATTTTCAATATATAGCTGACTTTAGGAGTCAAATTACATATTCATCTGTGAAATGTTGTTGCTCCATTTAATCTGTCCTCAATTCTGCAAATCTGGTTTGCCGAGATGCAAATATCTCGATTTATTTCAGAAAGTCCCTTGGACTTCGAAATAACAAGAGTCGAATGTAATTTAAGCCTCTCTTCTCTCCTCCAAGTTGCAGTTTGTTCCTGCTGTTCACATCAAGGCGGTTCTTCAAGTGTTATTCTTCTTCGTTTGTTTGTTTGTGTTGAGGTTTTACGGCCCTGTCAACCCAATGGGGTCATGTCGAGCGTGGCAAGTTTACCTAAGTACACTTTTACTGGACAGGCTTAGTCCTCTAAGCGGTTAACCAGCATTGTGCACATTGTTTCGCCAGAAACTGACAACTACCCTTCTTAAATCAGCGGAAGGGAGAGAATGACCATAGAAAGTATTTCCTGATCTCCACGAAGGAATGGTACCGGACCCGGCGCGGGTCGAACCCGCGACCTTTTGAACACCAGTCGGACGTGCATCCAACTGAGCCACCGACGCCGGCTCTTCCTTGTGTATATGTCCAGGGTTTCCCTCAGGGCAAAAATATTGCAGCTTTGACGCTGCGTCTTGTCATTGTCCACATCTCTTCTTTTGGTTTTTCGGGAAGGTTTATGACTGTATCCTTTTCTGGGTAACTTCATACGGTCAAATCTCAATGACTTGAACATCATTGGGACCATGTAAATTTGTTGTAGACATGGGTCGTTCGAGCCACTGAAGGTTAATCATAACGCCCATGTCTACAACAGATTTACATCTTAGTGTACTCTATGTTGTTGGTCCCAACAACATAGAGTACACTAAGATGTAAATCTGTTGTAGACATGGGTCGTTCGAGCCACTGAAGGTTAATCATAACGCCATGTCAGAGGGCAAATGGATGTAATTTTGTGATGTCTTTTCGATCTTTTAGGAAAATCTCTGGTCAGACTACACATATTCGCAAGCTGATTTAAATCGTTACTATTCCTTATGACACAGGTGCCCTTTTCTCACGTTAAAAATCAAATTACTTCAGTATCTACTTACAATGATAACAGACGGACCAGTCCATTAAATGCACCTTCCTCCACTATTGATATAGAATTGTGGGAAAGATTCCTGAAAAATGGTTTACAACAATTAAAGGCTCCATATTCCTCGAAAATCGACATTTTATTATCCAAAAATATGTTTAATATATTGATATTCGGTAATAATACAATCATAAAATATGGTACATGACAGCCTGTAAAATTTCATCTTGATCTGGATCAAAAATAAAACGATTTGTTATCGTATCTCTGAATTAATGTTGCCAATATGGAGGGTAGACAATCTTCATACTACCCTCACGCAAGTGCAATAATAGTTAATTCATACAATTGCAAATGCGCTGAGACCAGTGACGTCACTAAAGGTTAATACTGTTATCAAAGGTACTATTGCCGGGGAACCTGATCGATTATTACCATGTTACACGCGCTTACCGAGGTCAGGTCAGAGGGTAAGATTACTTGCTGGGTAGTATTACAAGGTAATCTGACAGGATAGTACTCTGCATGGGTGCTCTCGACCAATGACCAATGAGATCTCTAATAAAGCTGAAGAATATTAATGAGGTATAATATATTGTGCTTTATACAGTTTGCGATGAACGCAAGAAGGACTTATTTCCAAACAAATGCTATTTGTGCCCATTTGTCATTAAAAACAGGGTTAGTCGGCCCTCAGGACACCCTTTATAAATTTTATTTATTATAGCTTTTACAGCAGAAAAATACTAATATGTATTCTAATTTATCCAAGTAAATATATGTTAAGGGTACTCATTAGAAGCGCCTCGCCGAGACGCTTCTAATAAATACTCACAACATATGCTTACTTGGAAACCATTACGAAAACATGCCTATATAATTTTGACCCCCTTAAACCCCACTTTTATATAGTAAAACTGGGGTTTACAGGGGTATGCATTATTTTTCTTATTTCTGCTCAAAAACATAGATTGTGGGTACTCGTTAGAACCGCCTCGTCGAGGCGGTTCTAACGAGTACCCACAATCTATGTTTTGAGCAGAAATATGAAAAATATTAAGATTTTTTAACTGAAAATTTTCATTTTCTGGTGGTACAATTTTCAGTATATTTGAATAGGCGTGATTTCGTGATGATATGAAAATTTGAGATTATGATATCCCTCTTATCTGTATCCATGATTTATAGTATATTATGTCGTATACTTACAGTGTTCGGACATTTCGGAGTCCTAGAAAAGTATTCTGAGAAATCTTTTCAATAGCTTGATAACTAAGGTTCCTGAAATACCAGATTGAAACAACTGAGCAATGAAGTTACTACTGTAACATGAATTACCCCGTCAAACCAAGTATGCTTATGAAAGTTAATTACAGCCATGAGTAAAACAGTACATTATATAATGTAAAGTATCTTTTTGGACCCGACCCTTTATGTGCAAAATGCCAATAATCTACAAGTCTGTAATATTTGAATAATGTTAATGGTAAGAGTTAAAAATCGTTCCGTTCCAGAATCATTAGCACACCATAAGACCTTAGTAAGGTCTGTAATTACGTCTAAAGAGAGAGTGATCTCTCCTTGACCAGGGACGGATCCAGGATGATTTCAGCGGGGGTCCGATTTGACAAAATTCCCTTATTTACTCTATGTATTCGGACAGACAGATCTTAGCAAACAATGTAGACCCAGATCAGAAGCCGCAAACCGAAGAAGTGGCGTCTGATCAGGATCTACACTGTTTGCCGCTCATTCAGCAATTTTACACATACTCACAGGCAGTAAAACGGACTTGTTGAAAGAAGTAAAAGGTAAATAAAGAGCAAGGGAGGGATTTTAGGGTAAATACGGTATTCCAAATTCATCATATCCAAAAATCCTCATGAAAATGAAATTTTGAGACAAAGGGGTGTTGGGAGGATAGAGTTCAATCGACCTCCCCCACCCCCACACTTGATCCGCCCCTTTAGACGTAGATCGATATATTTAGCTTTAGGAGACTGGATACACTTAGTAGATGTCGACCATTTTTTGTCACAAGGGAAACTATATCAGTGACATCCTTGTTCCTTTCCTTGAAACCAGTTTACTCCTGAAAAGGGATGGTGTCCGTTATAAAAGGAAAGCAAATGCTTTCATTTTAGAGTGAAACTTTTTTTTCTGAAGGGAGAACAAACAATTTTGAACGACATGTCTCCCTTGTAAGCATATAACCTTTAAAGAGAACAATGTGTACGTACAAAGCAAATAGCTGTGACATTCCAATGAACCCCTGTGCCTCTATCTCTCTGATTGTATTTCCTCCCAAATACCTGAAATAAATCATAAACTCGTTATGTCAGTTGCGATTGAAATGCGACAGTTCTCTGATTGTATTTAATCCAAAATACCTGAAATAAATTTTAACCTCAAATTATGTCAGCCGTGATAAAAAATGCGACACGTCCATCCGTTTGGTTTCCTATTTTATTTAAGACAGATCCAGAAAACAACGTTCCTGCTAGTACTGACATATGAAGAACGGACAGGTTAGGGTAACAACACCAAGAATTCGGATAGACAGCCCAGCCTCGCATCACGAAATCATACCTATAAAATTTTGACCCCCTTAAACCCCACTTTTTTATGGTGAAACTGGGGTTTACAGGGGTATACTTTTTTATTTCAGCGCAAAACATAGATTGTGGGTACTCGTTAGAACCGCCTCGGCGAGGTGGTTCATATGACTACCCATATTCTATGTTTTGAGCAGAAATAGGAAAATATCAGAATTTTTATCTGAAAACTTTCAGATTTTGGTGGTGAAATTTTCAATATATTTGAATAGGGGTGTTTTCGGAATGGACATACACCGTAGATGCAGCCCAGCCTCGCATCACGAAATCATACCTATAAAGTTTTGACCCCCTTAAACCCCACTTTTATATAGTGAAACTGGGGTTTACAGGGATATACATTTTTTTTTTATTTCAGCTCAAAACATAGATTGTGGGTACTCGTTAGAACGGCGAGGCAGTTCTAATGAGTACCCATAATCTATGTTTTGAGCAGAAATATGAAAATATCAGAATTTTATCTGAAAACTTCAGATTTTGGTGGTGAAATTTTCAATACATTTGAATAGTGGTGTTTTCGGAATGGACATACACCGTAGATACAGATCAGTTGGCACAAAACACGATCTCTTCAAGGTATACTCTGTTTGTCATTTATCAGCAGTTTAAGACATAGAACAATGGATCTTTTGAAATGTTAATAGCAACCAACCAACGAGTTGTTGCCGCGAAGCGGCAACAACGAGAGTTGGTTGCTTTATGGTAGTATTCTGTTCTATTCAAAAATTGCTATACTAAGGCTGATTTTTTTGTGTAACCGGAAATTGTGAATATGAAACTTTAAATACGTCACTTCCGTTTTCAGCGTTTTGTTTACAGTCACCCGACAGCAAATGTTAAACCTAACAGATATCACATTTCCCTGCTAAAAACAAATAAAAATCAGGCATAGGCGAGATTTTAAGGTATGAATAAAACACACAATAGTTTTGTCAGTATTTTCGGTGGTATTCCAGAAGAACGTATACCTTGCGCGCGCGCGCAACCCTGACATCCGGTTGAAACGAAAGTAGAAAAAGCACCACTGATATCTGAGCATATCTAGAGTGAAAATAATAGACTTTCCAAACAGTTCTTAACGGTAATTTGAGGGGGATTTGGGTTTTACGACCCTTTCAAGAATATTTCACTTAAATCGAGCTGATCGTTCATCAAAAGTGGGCGAAAACCAGAGAACCTGCAGAAAAAAAAAAACAGCTGACCATCCATAATCAGAACTTGGCTTTCCCACACATGACCCAAGGGAGGCTCGAACCGCAGTGGTGAGAAACCTAATGCATTAAGAGTCAGTTCTCTTATCCACTAGGCTACCGGGGCCCGAAGGAGGGGAGGGTGGTTGGGGGGCATTCCAACTGTCAGATTCAACATTATCTCAGTAGACCTTGATTTTATTCAATCCAAGTACTTTTTCTGGCAAAAGAATATACACAATACTGGTTAACCACTTAGAGGACAAAGCCTGCCCAGTAAACATGTGGTTAGGTAAACTGACCGCGCTCGACATGACCCCATTGGGTTGACTGGGCCGTAAAACCTCAACACAAACAAACCAAGTACTTTTAACTAACACACAGATTTTTTTTTTTTTAAACAATCATCACTTAACATGACTTTCCACAATAATGTTTCAGGCCATACTTATAAATATGTTGATACTCTAGCATAAACTCCAGACCTTCCATACCCTACATCATTGACTAATTCACTGAATGATACTCCAAATATTTAGCATTTTGTGACAAATTTCGATTTTTATGCATAAAATTGTTAGTGAAAACTGATTTTCTTCAAAATCAGCTGTAATGTTAGTCATTTCTTATTAATTTTAATGTGGCATAAATTTAAGAAAGATTTCTTTTCATATTATTCTAAGAAGGTGAACGGAATTATGAGAACATGCCATGGGTCTGGGTTTACTCTGTCGCAGACCAATATTCCGGTATACTCTCCATATGACAGACCACTATACTCAAGGTTACTGACTGATACGCCAGCAGGGATCAATTTTAGCACTTGCTAACTTGCTAAATGCTGGTTAATTTGATCAAAAAGCAAGCTGCAATTTCCATCACTTGCTAACTCTAGCAAGTTGGAAAATTTTTCTTTAATTGGCTGAACCTGAGGGCCGAGGCATTGTTGCAGAAGTTTTGCAATTTCTTTTCCAAAGGCAATAACAATATTTTACTTACTTTTCCCGTAAAGCAGGTTTTGACATTACATGCAAACTGTCTAAACCTGTTTTCTGGGAAAATAAGAAAAATATTTTAAAATGTCTGCTGTAATTTTACCCAGAGTGCTAAGATTTAAAGCCACATTTAACAGTATTTACAAGTGTGAAAAAGCATGTTGGGACAAAGAAATATCATTTGATTTCTGTTTCTGTTACATTACAGTATTTACCCATAGTATTCAGACACCTCAACTCCTTACCATACTTAACTAAAATTTGAACAAGTACAACTTACTACCCAGTGTTGTATGGCTGTAATGATACAGTCACCTCACGATACGATATGTATCGCGATACTTGCCTAATGATTCGATACATATCACGATACTACTTTCATGCATAAGTCAGAGGTTGAAAGTTTTGATACTCTTGGAAAACAGGTTCAAAACCATCTCAGAGGTTTATTATTGTGTAAAAATGCCTGTGTAAGATGACCCATTTTGTATTTCAGTAACAGTTTAGATCTTTGTAATTTGTTATAAAAATGGTCTTGAAATATGTTAAAACTACTATTTTCTTTGGAAATTGTACTTTTGGGCGTATCGTGACTCGTCAGGTATTGCGATACTAGCCCCACAATACAATACTCGTATCGTGAGAAAAAGTATCATGATACGATACAATTTTAATGAATCGTTACGCCTCTACAATGTTGTATCTAATAATAGCTGAATGAGTGGCAAACAGTGTATACCCTGATGAGACACCACATTTTTATCTGGGTCTACACTGTTTGCTCAGGCCTGTCAGGACAAGGTAAAGTGCAGTAAAGTATAACATATGGTAAGAGTCATGCTGAGACGACAGGTAAAATTATGACCAAATCTTCAGTGATTACTAATTGATTATCGATCACAATGGCAGGACTGATTATCATGTTAATCATCTTTTCAACTCTGATTAGCCAGCCCTATGCACAGCACATAAATTATAACAAAATATGTGCAAAGCATTCCAGAATATGTGCATAGCACATACTAGAATATATTGCTCAACACATACCAAAGTATGTGCATAGTACATAACTTATGCAAATAGTACCATATGTGAAAGGTCGGTATAGGTCTGCCGGCATTAGCATTGCAGTACAGTTGATCGTTATCTGGACCTTATTTATCTCGAATAACCGCTTATCTCGAAGTGAAAATCTTGTCCCTGGCTAAACATGAAAATCTTACAACAGGTTAAAAAATATTGTTGAAAAGATGAGAAATTGGTCCACAATTTCCACAATATTTTCAATATATCTCTAAACTAAAAAGTCGAGTTACATATAAATTTGCTAAATGTGGTTGTTGGAATTATGTTTTCCTCACTTCTGCAAATCTGATATGTCGAGCTACGGATATCTCAAAGTATTTCAAAGAGTCCCTTGGAATTCGAGATAACGAGAGTCAACTGTACATATAATTAACAACACAGTTTAAGTATCTTAATATGTTAAGCAAAATTTAGCTTCAAGCCACCATGTTTATTATGTTAAAAGGATTCAACTGACATAAGGTGACATTTAATTTATGTGTGGTGATATTTTTCAGGAATTCTGTTCGGCCTACAGCGAGCCACTGAAGACCTTCAAGACACTGGAACTGAAAGGGGATATGCCAGAAAAGATCATCACATAGATCTTTGATGACATGCTCAGTTTTGTTCAGGAATGGTAAGCAGAAATATCTTATATGTAAACCCCTTTTCACTTTATGATTTTATAAAATGAACCATGCATCACTTTTTAGACCCTGCCACACGATAATGGCGGGGTTTTATGGTTTCACGTTGGACATCAGTGTGTCTGTCTGCGCACCCACAAATGGGTAGTTAGATGGCTAAGAATTATGGACAATTGCAATGTATTTCAATGGGATTTATTCTGTCGGCCACATAAAATCAGTCTTTTATGTGGCTTTTTTACTGTTAGGTGGCCATTTTTTAGCCACATAAGTATGCTAAAATAATGATGGTAGCCACATAACTATCCATTTGTTAGAACATCCGTCTGTCACACGTCCGTCCGTCCATCCATATTTAGTGTCCAGATGATTTCTTGAGTAAACATCAGTGGATTTTCACAAAACTTGGTATGTGTATTGATATTGTAGAGCTCTGGTTTGGGATTGCTAATGCGCAAATTTCATCAAACTTCGACAGAGTTATCTGCCCGAGACACGCCCATATTTTCGTTTCCTGACAATAACGTTATGTCAGGGTATTTAACAAACTTGGTTCATGTATTGATATTAAGGAGCCCTGGTTTGGGATTGCTAATGGGCAAATTTTGTCAGTGTTTGACAGTTATCTGCCCGCAGCACGATTATGGTGGGGTATTATAGTTTAACATTATGCATATAATAGTGAAAAACCTGAAGCTTTGCTGTTTTATCCCTATAGGTGAATGGATACATCCAAAAGACATCACCCTGCCATTGAAGTGTTTCCTCCCCTTTCAATGGGGGATTACTCTTAAAGGAAAGAAATTGCTTTTACCCACTAGAGCAATTTTTTTTTTCCTTTAACAATACACCCCTTCTTTGAAAGGGCTCACCCTATATGAACAACAGACTAATAAGAAAAACATATCCTTTTTAATTGCAGGTTTTCCATCTTCAAAGTGGAGCCCCAGAGGTGTTTTTTTTCTGCTTTCCAGTACCAGCTATTAGTTAGTGATAAAACCAGCCTCTCTAGATATGGGAATTGGATTTTGTGCACTCTGCACCAACATCTAAAAGACATTTTACATGCGGACCAGGATGAGTTAATCCAACAGCAGTATAATTATTACTGTATTGATAAAATGAACAGAATTACAAATAATGAGCAGAAAGTTTTGTCTTTGTGCATGTTAATGAACTTAGCTACTACTGGACCGGACCTGATGAGTTCAATCCAAATACAGGGTGCCCACTGGTCAGGGAAAAGTCAGGGAAATCTTATTTTTCTTCCAAGGTCAGGGAAAAGTCAGGGAATTTTGCGAAATGATCAGGGAAATTTTAAATACTAAGAAAGTCAGGGGAATTCCTAATTTTGGCCCAAACTTGTTAGGCTGTGGCAGGTATTTTATCCATTTTGAGTGACTGAAAGTCTTGTTTTTTTTTTTTCGCTCACTCCGCATTGCTACAAATTAATGCTCATTCTAGAAAATGAATGCCCAAAATTTTGACAATATTTTATTATTTTTTTTACTGAACAATTAGGGCAGTATATTTATATGTGTTAAAATAGAATGAATCATTTATTTTCTGCAAGATGAGAAAAAGCCCATTAAATTTTCAGCATTTTGGTCAGGGAAAAATAGAATTGGTTCAGGGAAATGTCAGGGAATTTTGATTCTGACTGAAGGTGGCCACTTTCAAAAGAGCTCAATAAGCCATTGGCTTAACTCTGATGCAGGGTTTCAACATATTAATGGACCTACTTCAAAGACATTGTAGATGAACTACCATTGTAAAAACTATATTCACTGAAGTGAGACTGCTAACTTATGACATTCTTTTGTCAAATGAAAGAACTGTTTATATGAAATCTTTTCATTGCAGAAAGTGTCATTGTTACATGTAATAACTAGGTCTTGAAATTTGCACTTGTCAGCTCATATTTATGAGTAGATGTTCTTTAAGGGCAAGTGAAAAAAAATCAAACGGCTTGCCCAAAAGGACAGGTATGTTTTTTTGCAGTAAGGGTAAATAGTGAAAAATTTGGATTACCTAGCATAATTACAAAGTTCTAAAAGTCACTCCAAAATGTCACAAAAAGATGTCAAAATCTGCTGACAAGTTCAAATTTCAATTCTGGAAGGTGTCTGTTAGAGTTTACTATTCCGCAGCAAAACAGCAACAGTAAACCCCGCTTCAATACGTGAACTAAATTCCATGACTTTATGGACAGGTTTGTTTTAGTACCAGATATAAGACTAAGGATGAGTACAGCTTAAGGGCAAGTAACAATTTGAGGCCACTTGCCCTACAGGAGGAGTTAGTTCAAGAAAAAAAATTGAGCCCTGAATAATATAACACGAGATAGTCCAGTGATGAAACTTTGTAGAACTGCAGATTTTTTTTTTTTTTTTTTAGCTCACCTGGACTGAAGGCTCATGGGGAGCTTATAGGGTGGTAGTCCATTCTTCATCCATCAGTTATCCGTCAGTACCTTTAATCAGTTATATCTGCAGTCTGCAGGCCGATCTAAATCATTTCTCATCTATAGCATGCCTTTGGTGGAGCTTCACTTTTCATGGTAACCCAATGAAAACCTTGGATGCTATAGCAACCAAAAAGTCCCATACACATATTGTGATGAAAATGTTGTCCAAGCAGCGTGCAACAGCGACTTTGTTTTATGATCAGATCTATATCAAACTTGTTGTTAATGAAGCTTGACATAAATCTTGCACAAGTTTTCAACCAGATCGGACTACTTGCATGAGTTACCTGCTCTTTCAGACTCCTAGAGATGTAATATGGCAAAAATATAGTCTGACTGATAGAGACTTCATTAAACTACATGTATCTCAAAAACTATTGAAGCTAGAGCTTTGAAACTTGATGAATAGACTGGTAGTGATGAGTAGATGATCTGATTAACTTTTGAAATAATTTTAAAAAATTATTTCATGAGTTGTGGTCCTTTGTAATTTTGGACATTTTTACCTTGTCAGCAGAATATTTAAAAAATTGTTGGAGCTAGAGCATTGAAACTTATTAAATTGATTGATAATGATGAGTAGATAACCTGATTCTTTTGAATAAATTCTAAAAATATTTCATGAGTAATGGCCCTTTGTAACTTTGGGCATTTTTTCCTTGCCAGCAAAATATCTCTCAAACTTTTTCCCTTGCCAGCAAAAGATCTCAAAAACTATTGAAGCTAGCGCCTCATAACTTGATGAATAGATTCGTAGTGATTAGAAGTTGACCTAATTAACTTTTAAAAACGTTTAAGGAATTATGACCCTGTGTAGATTGGGCCATTTTTACCTTGTATTATCTTTAGAGGCAAGCATATGGTTGGGGGGCATAGTGTCTTTTTTTAAACACAATTTCTAGTTATCAAATTGTTCATCAGACGGGCAGGTAATGAGGACGGTCATAAAACCTTGGATGAGTTTGAGTTTGTCTAGTGGATTTGCACCAAGATTGTTCAATTTATAAGCCTGGGGATTGTTTGTTTAGAACTGTCATGTGTCTTTTTAAAATAAAATTTATAGAAAAAATCTTGAACAGTCTAGTTTTGTGAAACTTCGAAATTAAGTATGTAAATCTGTTAAACTCAGGTGAACACTACAGACCATTATTGTTCTCTTTTTTTTTTTTTTTTTTTTTTTGTTTCATAGAATGACGGTGGATGGAAGCACTGTTCTGTTGATAATTCTTGTAAGAATCACCATTGAACACTTTCATTTCTTTATTTGTATCAGGTTTCATCACTGAGTTATTACTGTGTGTTAAAAGGCACTAACTGCAATGAAAAGACTTCTATAAACGGTTCTTTCATATGACAAAAGAATTATACATGTGTCAAGTCTTATTATCTTATACTTGGCACCATCAGTAGTCTAGTCCTATAATCTTTTATGGAACAAAAAAAAAATAAAAAAAATATATTTGTTCACTTTCTCTTGCTAAAATAATCTGTAGAAAAGAGAAGCATTTTATGATAATAATTCTGGAGTTTATCTAATTCTTATTATACTGTTGAAATTCTTATTTACAAAGAATTAGTTTATTCTCTTATAGATTACTTCTGTTATAAATGAGATACAGTAACCTTGCATGTGAATCCAGGAACTGTCAGTAACTGCTTCCCTCATCTACAGATGAGTTTTATTTCAATGCAGCATAATGCTATCACATAAGAACTATCTGTATTCGCAGAATGACAGATTGGTTTGCACATATTGCCATAATTTGTGACTGGTTTAAAATTCATTTGGACAAGTGTTTTTTATAGGTCATTTCATTGTTTTTTTATGGTGGCTCGTTTGGTTTAAAACCAATGTAATACAGATATCTATATTTAAAATGCAGATATCTGCATTTAAATAAAGGTATCTGCATTTAAATGCAGCTACCTACATTAAATGCACATATCTGTATTTCAAATACAGAGTATTTATACGTATTTGAAATGCAGATATCTCTTTTTGGTTCTTTAATGGACATGTCAGAATTTGAATCATAGATATCTGCATTTTAATTACATATGTCTGCGTTTCAAATGCAGATATTTCTATTTAAGTATGATATAAGTACTTTTTAGAAACTCGGGTAACTGTTTTTGAAATACAAATATCTTTATTTGAAATACAACTGTCTCTAATTGAAATACGGATATCTATGATTATTATTCAAATAAAATATATCTGCCGTTCAAATAGAGATGCCTGTATTTCTAATACAGATGTCTGTATTTCAAATACAGAAATCTTTATTTATAGAAACTACAGATAATTATAATTTTAAATGCAAAGTTCTCTTAAGAACCTGATTATTTTCAACTTTTATTTTCAACATAATAGTCCCTTGCAGCATACTAGGCTTCCCTTAAACTCGGACAACAGCAGGTAGCTCAGTGGTGTCCAATAGCCTCAAGTGCTGGAGGTACATTCAATCTCGGCTATTGGCGAGAGAAAAAAAAAATAATAAATGGAATCCGAACACGCTTTCCTTTGTGATTTGCAGGGATGACATAATAACTGTGCAGTCTTTGCTGTGGCCCTCTCTTGTACCCATGTGCAGGTTAAAGAACCATACATTCGGTTATCTAAATAATCACTTGTGGACCTTCATTCTGCAACCCAGAATGTATCATGTATACCTGCCTAGAATGTCTGAATTTATGTGATAGAACTGTCTAAAAACTGGTTCTCTTAAATACATGTACTGAAAAATCGCATGATTATAGAAACATACGGAAAATGAAAAGTTATCCAGGGTAAGATAAAAATTTAGATTTCTCACGCTTTTGATGTGCACTGGTTGTATAGGAATCAAGAGGTACACCATCGTTAAGGTTATCATCACTGAAGTTAATGCTGTCATTAAGCATCACAGAAATGTTATCAAAATATGGAAGATGTCAACAATCAAAGGGATTTGACTTCAGATATGATACAAAGTATGCAAGAAAAAGAATCTTTCGTGCGTGACAGGTAGATCAAAATATCCGTCCCTCGAGATCATAGTCTTGCATCACTCGGCAAGCCTGAATTTTTCTGTCTACCTCTCACACCCATGATAGATTCCTAAAATATATTTTACACATTCTCTTTCTCTATTTTTTTTTTTTTTGTGCTCCTCTTAAAGGAGCGATGGATTTGACTAAAGACATAATGGTTTGAAATCTTGAGCATCTTTAATTAGTTTTTTTTGTGGTCTGCAGAGGCGGGAAATGTGCTTCCCAACATATTGTAACCAGTGGAACAGTGCAATTGAAAATACGCGTAAGAGTAAGGATATCTTTTTCAACCATAAATAATGATATCTGTAATGAAATGCAGATATCTGTACTTGAAATGCAGATATATGTATTTAATTTAGAAATAAAGATATCTGCATTTCAAATACAGGTATCTGCATTTGCATCAGGAAAACATGCCTATATAATTTTGACCCACTTAAACCCCAGTTTCATATAGTAAAACTGGGGTATACCAGGGTATACATTATATTTGCTTAAAACCATAGATTGTGCATATCGCGAGGCGGTTCTAACGAGTGCCAACAATCTATGTTTTGAGCAGAAATATGAAAAATATCAAAGATTTTTATCTGAAGATTTTAAGTTTTTGGAGATAGAATTTTCTATATATTTGAATAGGCGTGTTTTCGTAATGGCATTAGCGATGTCTGTATTTTAAATGCAGATATCTGAATTTCAGCTACACAATATGTATCTCTCGTCGAAATGAAGATATCTGTATTTTTAAATGCAGATGTCTCTAATACAAATGCAGATTGCTATGTTATGATTGAAAATAGAGATATCTGAATTTCTCAAGTACAGGTATCTGCATTTCAGTAAGAGGTATCTCAATTCAATTACATATAGCTGCATTTTAATTAGCGATATTTGTAATAACAATGAAACAAAGATATCTGTGTTTATTAGCAGGTATATCTGTATTTGAAATGCAGGTATCTAATTTAAAAGGACAAAACCACAAACAGATTGCCATAGAGTTTGTCATGCTTTGGCTCAGTTTAGTATTGGTGAATGTTGTGAGAAATTATGCTGGAACTGGAAGTAGTCACCCCCTAAACTTATACTGAGGTCACTCAGTGGGAACTTATTCATTGTACTTGGATGAAAATGCCTTTTTCCGCCTTTTAATACAGTCTTAAATCACTAAAAAAATGCATGCTTCTGTATTATTGAATTTAAAAAACCTGTTGAGGAATACCTGTAAATAAGATCCACCCGCATGCACCCTCACCACCACCCCGCAAATTGTTAAAACTTAAAAGTCCACTTTTATTTATTTATTACTTTATTTTTGTAAAGTCACAAATTGGTTGGTTGCTCATTAGGTTGCACCTATTTCATATTATGGTAAGGCGTCAATGTATCCTAACATTTGGGGTAAAATAAAAAAAAATATGTCTTTGGAAGCAAAGAACACACAAAAGAACGAAAATACGATATTTACAAATCATTTGTCAAGAGTCTTATGTAAATACGAGCGGGTTGTTATGATATTGCTGCTCTTGGAGAGTGGAGTTTCGTGATTATGATTAATAGAGAGCTAATTTTAGTGTTTTTCGTACGTTTGTTCACTTTGCGCTTGCTTGGTTTTGTCTATTTCCTCGGCTTGTGATTGTGGCCCTCCCTGGACTTTCTCTTATCTTTTTTTAATACAGTCGGCTCTTGTTATCTCGAAGCCCAAGAGACTCTCTGAAATATTTGCAGATATCTGAACCTCGACATACCAATTTTGCAGAACTGAGGAAAAAGATAAATCAAACAAACACATTTCACAAGTGAATATGTACTTTGACTCCTGAAGTTAGAAGTACATTGAAAATATTGCGGGAAAGAGGAGAATTGCTCCATAGAAGCAATTTCTCCTCTTTTCCTCAATATTTGGTGACCAATTCTTTGATTTTTAATGTTAAAACAGGGACCAGATTTTCACTTCGAGATAAGTGGTTATTTGAGATAAGCGAAGTCCAGGTAACGAGACTCGGCTGTATTTAACTTTACTCAGGACCAGTTTTAGCTGTCTGTACACTGTTTGCTAACCATTACGAACACACGCCTATTCAAATATATAGAATATTTGACCACCAAAAACAATGAAAATTTTCAGATAAAAAATTCTGATATTTTTCTTAATTCTGCTGAAAACATAGATTGTGGGTAGTCGTTAGAACCGCCTCGATGAGGCGGTTCTAACGAGTACCCACAATCTATGTTTTGAGCAGAAATAAGAAAAATAATGTTTACCCCTGTAAACCCCAGTTTTACTATATGAAAGTGGGGTTTAAGGGGGTCAAAATTATATAGGCGTGTTTTCGTGATGACTGTTTCGTCCAATACTTTCGGTAACATATGGGCATAACTCAAAAGTATACTTACAATGTTCTCAGATTTGTGAGCCCTTCAAAAACACCAGATTCTATTCCTTCAATATTGTTGTTTTCGAGATTTCTGTAAACAAAGACATAATAGATTATACAAGGAAATGTATGTATAATATTCATTATGTAATCATACCTAATAGCATGTAAAATTTATACGCCTAAGCCAAAGTCCTAGAGACGTACGAGGTGTCTATGTGTCTTATTATTATTAGGAAATGAATAAGAGCTAAGACCGGGATCAGATATGATTCTGTATAAAAACTATTTCGGTTAAGGGCCTGGCAATTGAAATATACTTTAAAAGGTGCCAACTTCATGTCTATTCTTAATGTTTGTATTTTTTAAGTATAAATCGACACATGTATCTTTTGTAAAATAGTACCTTAAGCAATTATTTTCAACATTACCGGTTCAGTCGTGTGTTCTGATGCTTTCTTTAAATTCATTGAACAAAGCCAAAAAAGACAAAAAGAAAAAAACAACAATACTTTACACCCGGCAGAATTTTGCCCTGTCATATACGAGTATTCTATTCCAGTACGGAACAATTCCTTTGTTTGCACCTCAGCTAGACAATGTCATATATCTCGACCTAAATTAAGATACTGTTAACGCTTTCTGGTCTGCAGACCGAACTCGTTATTGCGAACAACCGTCTCAGCAAAATCTACATTGTTTGCTATTCTGTTTGATTTTTGACTGAAACTTCTATTTGGAACAACTGTTCTTTCCCGATTCAAAGATTGAAGAGTCCATTTCAGAAACTCAGGGATGAAAAGTTTAAAGGGGAACGCAACCTTAAAATGTATTTTGCTTTAAAGGAAAGAACTTTGCAAACAATGAATTTTGACACAATTTTGATCAAAATCGGTGGAAAATTAAGTAAGTTATTGAAAATTGAATATTTTAATGTTGGTGGAATGGGCGCCGTCATTTTGAATATTTGATGAGGTTTCATAAAAATTGAAATTCGTTTCATAAAGATAGTTATTCTCATAAAGTTGGTTTATTTTGGGGGAAATGACTGCTTGTCACTAGAATTAAAAGATTAAAAAATATCTGAAGCAAAATTATTCTTAAAAACTCTTTATAATTTGATTTGCATATTTAATTTGGGCTGTGTGACGTCACAAAGCCTACAATATGGCGGCATCTATGACAGCCATTTTAAATATAATTAAACCACCATAACGTCCTTGATTCTAGACCGATTTTGAAAACTCTTACATCCAAATTAATGGCTTGTTAAGCACTTTACTCCAAGATATACTTACAACGTATATTGCGTTCCCCTTTAAGCTAAAATACAGGGATATTTATGTGATTAATTCACTCAAGGTCCAATATATGACATTCAGAAATGTTTCTGCATCTGGGAGACACAACTATGATTATTTGAAAATAATTTCAGCTTTTAGATATTATAAACTTCTAAAGCTGCTGTTTCCCTTGAATACATCACCAATGTATTTGCAATGATCTAGCTTTGCTTGCTTTTTGCAGATTTCGAGGCGCTTAATATAATTTCAAATCATTATTAATTTGGCTGTGATGTTTTGCCATTGCTTTGTTTGTTCCTCATCCTTTCCTTTAATTGTGCTTCTGGAAAGCGCACTTCGTGACCGTCACGAAAACATACCTATCTAATTTTGACCCCCTTAAACCCCACTTTTATATAGTAGAACTGGGGTTTACAAGGGTATATATTTTTTCTTATTTCCGCTCAAAACATAGATTGTGGGTACTCGTTAGAACCGCCTCGCCGAGGCGGTTCTAACGAGTACCCACAATCTATGATTTGAGCAGAAATAAGAAAAATATTTGAATTTTTTATCTGAAAATTTGCCAGTTTTTGGTTGTAAAATTTTCAATATATTTGAATAGGCGTGTTTTCGTAATGACTGCGACTACTCCCGGGTAACTTAGTTTATATTTTTGTACAGGAAAGACTTTATGGGCGTGGCTTTTCGTGAGTAATTAAAAACAAGTGAACATTAAAACGCCCAAGGTATTTGGACAGACAGAACTGAAGTAACAGACCCAAACAGGTCAGACGCGGCTAGGCATCCTTGAGTGTTAGACACATAAACAGATAGTATAGTTCTAGATAAGAAGGGGTATCAGATAACTATTTTTTCTTATTTCTCTACGAAAACATATGTTGTGAGTATTCATTAGAAACGCCTTCTTATGAGTACACACAACATATGTTTTCGTGGAGAAATAAGAAAAATAGTTACCTGATACCCCTTCTTATCTAGACCTATACTATCTGTTAATATATGAAAAATATCAGATCTTATGGATTATAAAAAAGCATCTTTTCAAGAGCTATGAGACAGTAAAACTGACTTTTGCAAATTTTATACATGGTAAGGAGTTAGTGTATCCGACTATTAATGCTATATATATGGTAAATATATATGAGGGTGTAATGTATGGCAAGGTTATACGTACAATGTCAGTAGTCTCCACAGTGAGCGAAATGTTCTTTTTTGCAGATAAGCTATTCCGTTGTTGTTTAGGTCTCTATTAAGAAAGGTACAATAATTTATTTGAATATGCTACACATCACAGATGTGAAGAGAGGTACAATATTGTCACTGTAAAGACAGGTACAATATATTACTTGAATATGCTACACATTATCGCTGTGAAGACAGGTATAATATTATCGCTGTAAAGAGCGGTACAATATCTTACTTGAATATGCTACACATTTTAGCTGTGAAGAGAGATACAATATTAGCGCTGTAAAGAAAGGTACATTATCTTACTTGAATATGCTACACATTATCGCCTTGAAGAGATGTACAATATTATCGCTGTAAGGTGAGGCTTACATGAATATGCTATGCATTATCCCTGTGAGGACAGGTACAGAACAAAATTATCGTTGTAAAGACCGGTACAATATCTTACATGAATATGCTACACATTACTATGAAAGGTACAATATTATCGCTGTGAAGAGTAGTATATTGTACTTGAATATGCTACACATTATCGCTGTGTCGAGAAGTACAATATGTTGTATTTGAATATGCTACACATTATCGCTGTGAAGAGGTACAATATTAACCTTGAATATGCCGCACATGATCGTTATGAAAAGAAGTGCAATATTTTACTTGAATAGAAGAGCGTTTACGTATATAATATTAGCAGCGAATAAAAATATTTATGTCTAACATTCCTTTTCGTAGACAATTGACCGTTCGGACTTGTACGATGAAAGAGTTAACACAGATTAACCAATTAATCTACAATATATTCTTTTAGCTCACTCTTTGCGCAGCTTCATTTTCAGTTGAAAGGGAGCCAGTTTCGTATTTGTTTTGTTGTTTTCTAGGGCGCTTGGCATTAATGGGTTAAAGGCTAGATCACACTGGAACAGTTTTTCTTTGTTATCAAATTGTGCTATTCTAGAAGATTTGCATAGTTACCCTGATCAATTTGCTCTGACGTGAATTCTGCGTTCTGTAAAAACTGTTTCTCTACATACATGTTATATTTTATTTGATGAGACAGAAACAAAACAAACTTACATATGTGTGAGGGTGCTTAGGGAGTAGAACGTTTTATCCGTAACGTTGATTTTGTTGCCGCCAAGAGAACTGAAAAAAATATGCGTATATATGTTGTTACTATCAAGCCAATTCAAGGACCTAGTTGATAGATAGTTGATAGTTGATAGTTGATAGATGTATAAAAACATGTAATGATGCGCAGCCAGCAAAAAAGGCACATATGTCGTATGAAAACAGGACACAGTAGCTTCAATATATACCTATATCTACATGTGTGGGTAAAATTTCTTTCTTTGTAAGCAAACGACCAAAATCCGTTCCGTAATAAGCAATACATATTTTCGTGGGCAAACAAGAAATATATGTATGTATATTTTGTGGCTACCCCCTCTTATCTGGAGTTATGAACTATGGCACTTTCTTAACATCTTCTTTATTGTTTTTACATAAATACATGTATAAGCTAATCAGACTTAAACTTTACCACTCTCTGGGCATTCTCAGCAGACGACAAATTGATGATATTTTTCTTATTTTTCAAACAACAAAAAAAAAAAAAAAAACAGGATTTGACTTTTCATGCAAATTGTCTCCTTAGGAGAAGGAGACAATTTGCATGAAATGTCATATCCTGTTTTCTGGGAAAAGTAAGAAAAAATATTTCAAAATGTCGTCTGCTGAAAATTTTACCCAGAGCGCTAAGCGTTAAAATAAATGTTTTAAATAGATGAAAGGTATCACAAGCTCGAACCTAGCGTAATTCTTCATTGCACAGGTGGATTCAAACCATAGAAAAATGGACTCATTTATATGAATCGCAAAGTCGGAAAACATACCATCGGGCATGTGCGTCCAGCGAAGATTCAGATCAGCCTGCGCATTTACTGGGCACATTTCGGATGACCTAGTTTGCAAAGTTTATTCATGCGGACAAAGAAGACTCTGATCAGACTGCGCGGAGGCGCAAGCTGATTTCTGCTTTAGGGTGGTGCACGTGTTAAAAGGCACGTTTTCTCACGTGGAGGCTTATATATTATAAAGCTGTGAAAGGAGACTTACTACATGGTAACATCTTCTCTGGAGAGATCATAAGGTAGTCTTAAGAGACCCTTGTTTTCACAGTTCATAGTCAGATCATTGCACTCACAAATGAGTTCCGGGTCAGGACATCTGAAATCTGAAAAGGAGTTATGTTTTTGTTTCATTTACCAGTTTACAGATATCGGACAGTTATCAGTTTAGCCTATCTTCCTCGATATCTTCTGTGGCCAAGGTCTGTCAGTCAAACATATCGTTTAGCATTTCAAAACAGTTATGACCCACCAAGCCGAGTCACTGAACGCCATCCACCTAAAAACCTACTTCTCCCGAGACATCACGAAAACATACTTATATAATTTTGACTCCCTTAAACTCCACTTTTATATAGTAAAACTGGGGTTTATAGGGGTATACATCATTTTTCTTATTTCTGCTCAAAAACATAGATTGTGGGTACTTGTTAGAACCGCCTCAACGAGGCGGTTCTAACGAGTACCCACAATCTATGTTTTGAGCAGAAATGTGAAAAATATCAGAACTTTTTATCTGAAATTTTTCAGTTTTTGGTGGTGAAATTTTCAATATATTTTGAATAGGCGTGTTTTCGTAATGAGACCTAGCCTGCAGTTGTGCGATCGAAGCATATGCTAGCAGATAAGGACCAGATCAGCCTGCGCTTCTTCAAAGTCAAAATATGGATTGCATACACTACACGCTTACAAAATTTGATATAGAAGATTCTATTTGCAAGCCTCCGAATCAGACAGGAAGCAGTGCAGATGGATTTGGCATTTGCTGTTCTTATTTTGCCGGAAGACACTGTTACATGGCGCAGCTGCAATGTAATGCTGATACATGTATTATGACATACTCTAGTGGTGATATTGCTTTTAACCTTTATCGCTCTATGGACAAATTCAGCAGACGACAAATTGATGATATTTTCTTACTTTTCCCAGAAAACAGGATTTGACATTTCATGCAAATTGTCTCACAATTTGTATCAAATGACAAAACCTAATTCCTGGAAGAAAAAAAAAAGAAAAACAACAATATGTCGTCTGCTGAATTTTTTTTACCAGAGTGCTAAGCGTTAACAGTGTCCTATACTATCATTTATGTCTTCTGCAAATGTCATAAGTTAAACTGCAAACGTAATTATATATTTAGTTTTTTGTTAGCGGTGAAATCAGTGTATACCAGGTGAAAATAAAAGTGGTATCAATCACTAGTAAAATGATACCGTATCATTTCACTAGTGACTGATACGATTTTTATTTTCACTCTTTTGACAAATTTTGACTTGTGCTTAGCACTCCTGAAAATACTGATGTTTTCATTACATTCGATGAAAATATTCATGGTATTCACAGCAAAAGAAAAAACATACCTATACAATTTTGACCCCGTTAAATCACACTTGTATATAGTAAAACTGGCGTTTACAGGGTATACATTATTTTTCTTATTTCTGCTCAAAAACATAGATTGTGAGTACACGTCTCGGCGAAGCGGTTCTGAGTACCCACAATTTATGTTTTGAACAAAAATATGAAAAAATCAGAATTTTTATCGGAAAACTTTCAATTTTTATGGTGAAATTTTCAGTATATTTGAATAGGTGTGTTTTCGTAATCTTCTGTATACTTACTACAGTCGAACTCATCTACATACGTCATTTTACAATCAATGACGCCATCACAAACTTGGGATTGTTCTATACAGTACGACAGATGACATTTGAACTGGCCAGGCCCGCAAGTCCAATTTCCTATATGGATACAAATAAAATATGGCATGGATTAATTTTCGAATTTTCAACCCCTCTCTTGCTGAACACGACATGCCCTATCTTAGCAAACAGTGTAGATCCAGATCATTTGGCTTCTGGAGAAGCCAACTGATCTGGATCTGTACTGTTTGTCATTAAATATGTGAATTTCTATCAAAAACTCGGATCAAGTAATCTGATTGGCTGGAAATTAGAAGTGGGCGTGGCATCTTGATTTATTCAGCAAGGCAAGGGTTAAGATTTAAATGAAATTAAATATTCATTTATTTGCTACCAGTATCTTTATTGTCGATAAAAAGTTTCAATTACGAATTTCTAGTCAATGAGTATTCATTCAGTCATAGGGAATAGACTCCACGAAATATGGCAAATCCATGCATTAATTATACATTGATTATTGTGAGATGTCAAATGGATTAAAGAATATGTGTACGCTCGTATCATCTGCGTTGCAGCAAGAAGGTATCTTTGAAAAACAATTTAAAGTTGTAAATTTAGTACAATCGAACTTCAATAGCTCGAACGTCTTTGAGACCAAGGAAATTTAGACATGGGTAGTTCGAGCCATTGAGGGTTAATCACAGAGCCGTGTCAGGATACAAATTATGATAATTAAGGGATGTCTTTTTAATCTTCTGCAAAATAATGGTATGTTGCGTGCACTCATTAGAATCGCCTCAAACAACATTCATATTCATTATAAGAATCCCGTAAAATATCCCTAAATATTTATTTTTTTGAGTTATCAGAAGAATATCCTGAAGACTCAAAAACGAGTTCGAATCACCCACAGAAACGAGACATTGGTGTTCGAATGTTGCGGAAGTAAGCCCTTTTGTAGAATAGGCTATTAAAACTAGGATTTGCCACGCCTACTTCTAATTTCCAGCCAATAAGATTACAGTCGACTCTCGTTCTCTCGACTTCTCTTAGCTCAAATAACCGCCCATCTCGAAGTGAAAATACGGTCGCTGTTGGAAATCTAAAAACAGGAAACAAAACATTGTGGAGAAGAGGAGATATTGCTTCTTAGGAGCAATATTTCCGCTTTTTCACAATATTTTCAATATATCTCTAACTTCAGAAGTCAAATTATATATTCATTTGGTAAATGTGGTTGTTCGATTTATTATTTCCTCAATTCTGCAAATCTATTACGTCGAGATACGGATATCTCGAAGTATTTTAGAGTCCCTTGGACTTCGAGATAATACAATTCGACTTTACTTGGTCCAGATTGTTAATACAAATGCACACATCACGAAAACATCCCTATATAATTTTGACCCCCTTAAACCCCACTTTTATATAGTAAAACTGGGGTTTACAGGGGAGTACATTATTTTGCTTATTTCTGCTCAAAAACATAGATTGTGGGTACTCGTTAGAACCGCCTGGGCGAGGAGGTTCTAACGAGTACCCACAATCTACGTTTTGAGCAGAAATATGAAAAATATCAGAGTTTTTTATCTGAAAATTTTCATTTTTTAGTGGTAAAATTTTCAGTATATTTGAATAGATATGTTTTCGTAATGTATTAACTGATGAACAGTGTAGATCCAGATCAGTTGACTTCTTAGAAAATAAAGGACTTGGATCAAGAATATTTGCAAAGGCAAGTCATATCTGGATTCAGCAGGACCAGGCATCACGCAAACATGCCTATATTATTTTGACCCCCTTAAACCCCACTTTTATATAGTAAAACTGGGGTTTCTAGGAGTATACTTTATTTCTCTTATTTCTGCTCAAAAACATAGATTGTGTGTACTCGTTAGAACCACCTCGACGAGGCGGTTCTAACGAGTACCAACAATCTATGTTTTGAGCAGAAATAAGAAAAATATCAGAGTTTTTTATCTTAAAATTTTCATTTTTTTTGGTGGTAAAATTTTCAATATATTTGAATAGGCAAGTTTTCGAGGTTTAAGAAGAAGGGGTCTCTAAATACATACCAAGTTTATAAACGGCTTTGCTTTTCATTTGAATCGTGTTTAATGATTGTTTTTACATTATATTCATTCTAGACCCATGTGGCAAACGTTTGGAAAGATGTTTTGTGTTATGAATTATGTATTTTAGCCAGCGTACAACAAAACCTACAATAAGACTTGTGCAACCAGCAAAGATACAGATCATTCTGCGCTGATCGCATGTGCCTTCTACATCCCCGGGGCTATCCAAAGAGAGATGAACAAGAACCCTTTCCATACTGGGTTGATGTACTTGCTGATCTGAGTCTTTGCTGGTCGTACAGATCCAATTGTAGGTTCTGTCGTGTGCTTGCTTTCAATTTTGTTTAAAAGTAATTTGTTAAGGCCAGAATCTCTGACATTAACCCTTAAAATGCCAAGAAAACCTGCATCTAAAAATGTCGTCAATTTATGTCGTCTGCTAAATATTCTTGCAAACTGTTCAAACCTATTTTTGCATACAGGCAAATAGTGTGGAACCAGATCAGACTGCTCCTTGAGGATATCGCAGTTTTGCTGTCTGCGTATAAAACATACAATAAGAGTCGCAACGTTAGGAAACGTACCTTCGGACATGTGTACCCAGCGAAAATTCAGATCAGCCTGTGTATTCACCCAGTCTTATCAGAATCTTCACTGGATGCATTTTGGATAACCAAGGATGCAAAGTTACATCATGCGGGACAGCAAAGATTGATCCGACTGCGCTGATGCAACGGCTGATTCACATCACGGAAACATACCTATATAATTTTGACCCCCATAAACCCCACTTTTATATTGTAAAACTGGAGTTTACAGAGGTATACATTATTTTTTCTCATTTCTGCTCGAAACCATAGATTGTGGGTATTCGTTAGAACCGCCTCGACGAGGCGGTTCTAACGAGTACCCACAATCTATGTTTTGAGCAGACATATGAAAAATATCAGATTTTTTTATCTGAAAATTTTAATTTTTCGGTGGTGAAAGTTTCAATATATTTGAATAGGCGTGTTTTCGTAATGAGTCTCTGTCGGGTGCAGATGTCCGACGGTATGTTTCCTCATAATGATATCTGTTCTGTTTAGAGATAGACTTACTGCAGTTGAGCAGATGGGATCCGTCAGCACAGCCATTCCGACCAGAATATTTGCCGTTGTAACAAACGTACTTCCTATCGATACACTGTCCATTTGCGCATGCGTATTCATCCGGATTGCACTTCCTGTGTACTGTAAAATTAAAGCAGGACTACTTTGTTAATATCATATTTTCATGTGTTTAGACAGGTCATTATCATTTATTGAAATTTAGCGTCATGAGGCAGAATAACGAATATCAATATCTGTCATATTACATCCTTTTGTGTAGCATAATAATTCGCGGGTTCCCATTCGATTACAATTGAATTAATGCATCTAAGACCCACGGTTTTGTAATTATTGGTATTTAATTTATTGCCCTTTCAGATTTGGAAAACTGAGTTGTAGTACAACCCACGAAATCAGACAGACTAAACTGAAATGGACATATAGCCGTGCAATAAAAAACGTTTACATCATACACTGTTACTAATCATGCTGACAATGTCTGTGAAGACATCAGAAAACGTACATAGTTCTAGAAAAAACGCCTTTTCTCCATTCGAAAAGTATAACTGATACAGTAAAACCTCGATAACTTGAACACCGATGGCTCGTTTACCATGGCTAATTCGAACTCCTGCTTGAGTCCTTAGGAAATTCTTCCGGCAGCCCAAGAAAGCAAATATCTATGGATATTTTAGGGAAAGTTTCTTATTTTCTTATGAAATGTACGTTGTGTGTATTTATTAGAATCGCCTCATCGAGGCGATTCTAATAAATAAACTAAACATACTATATTTCTTTTATAGAAGATCAAAAATACTTTTCTAAATTATCCTCATTTGCTTCCTGACCTGGTGCTATGATTAACCCTCAGAAGCTCGAATTACCCATATCTCGAACAAATGTCCATGGTCGAAAAGATATTCGAGCTATTGAGGTTCGACTATAGTTTTCTTTTTTCTCCGCGTAAACAAACATTTTGGGTGATTAGTAGAAAAGCGCCTTGCCTAAACGCTTCTAATTAATACCCACAACATTTGTTTTCGTAGATAAAAAGAACGTATGTACTTGATACTCCATCTAGATATGGGCGCCTGTGGAGCGCTTTTTTTTTTGCCTTAGTTACCTCAAGTAAAATGTATAATGCTAGTACACCACAACCTCTTTATAACTTTATTATTGGGGTCCATAGCTTAAACGGTGTTAGTTAAACAACCGTGTCATATCCAAACAAAAAAGTATAGATTATATTGAAAAATGACCTTTATGGTCATTTTTCAATATAATCTATACATTTTGGGATTCATCTTTGAACCGTGTTATATCCCAAACCGTGTTATAACGACCCGTCTTATAAAGGATTGTAGTGTAGTTCACTTACCGCACTCATCCTCATCACTAAAGTCGGGACAGTCACTGACAAAATCACACCAGTGTTTCTGCGGTATACATTGTCCGCTCTTACATTTAGCCGTACCATAGGGACAGGAGTGGTCTTCTGCATAAAAACAGAATATTTCTTGGTAAATAAGTGTGCTTAGGAACTGAAACAATCAGATCCACATCAAGTTCTCTGCATCAAACGGAAATGCAGATAAACTGATAACAGCATTTTCAGAGAAACCAGATGCCCCACCCCCATCCCGCCCCCAACTCCACATTAGTTTATCTACTGCTGTGAGCCATAAGAGGCAGAAAAAAAGATTACCATAATACACCCAAGCACTGGGAGCAAACGGTGCAGATCCGGGTCACATGACAAAAAACGTGGTATCATATCAGGGTCTGCACCATTTGGCACTAGTCCAGCAATCCTTCAGACACGTACAGATAGTAAAATGAATTTATTCAAAATATTATGACAAGTATAGTAAACAGTTAATGCGTCCCAATACTCCGGGTAAATACAGTACGGTAAAGAACAAAATAACAAACAAACAAAATTATAACAACATTGTCTCAGAGAAATTCTGTTGACTCACCTGCCGCGACAAATGATATGCGCGGCGGTGGCATCAAAGCATTTCTGCATCACGAAAATACGCCTACATAATTTTGACCCCCTTAAACCCCACTTTTATATAGCAAAATTGGGGTTTACAGGGGTATATATTATTTTTCTTATTTCTGCCCAAATACATAGATTGTGGGTACTCGTTAGAACCGCCTCGCCGAGGCGGTTCTAACGAGTACCCACAATCTATGTTTTGACCAGAAGTATGAGAAATATCCGAATTTTTATCTGAAAATTTTCATTTTTTGGTGGTTAAAATGTTCAGTTTATTTGAATAGGCGTGTTTTCGTAATGGTATGCCGGACGTGCTATGGCATACATCAACGTGTTACACTGTTTGCCATTCAGTAGCTAGAAGACCAATCGCCTGTTCAATAGTACGAATATGCGCGTGAAAGAGTTAGGGTGTCAGAACATATAAAGTAATACCATTACAGTGAACACTTGTTACAGCGCCAGAATTCGTTCCCAAAGATGTTGCCATTATAATGAATTTGCTGTTGTAAAGAATCCTTAATGGACAGAAAGATATGTAAGAAAGGTATTGTTTTGTTCTTATTTCCGCACAGAACATATGTTCTGACGTGATTCTAACAAATATCCAAAACATATGCTTCTTTAAAGTATTAAATACAATATTTTTGCGTGATTTGTGACTAATGGTTACCTCTTAGGCGATGGTTTTGTGACAGCGAAATTGTCATTATAACGAATTTTGTCGTTGTATCGAATGTCGGTATAAAGAAGGTTGTCTGTATTTCCAAAAGTATTTTACAGTACAGCTGTTTTGCTACCGGTGTTTCGTCTTCTCAATATAACAGGGCGCTTCTAATGAGTACCCAAAACATATGCAAGACATAAGAAAAAAAAAAGAATCTTAGTCCACCGTTTTTACTAATAACCCTATACATCCTGGCACCGATTATTTCTTCTTAACTTACCACAACCTATTTCATCCGACCTGTCGTAGCAGTCCGGTTTTCCGCCGTTACATCGCTTACTCCAGGGTATACACTGGCCGTTCTTACATCGGAACTGGCTAGCATTACAGGACTTATAATCTGAAAATAAACAACATGCCAACAGGTCTTTTGAAGTTACAGAAGGCTGTTACTTTAGTGTAGTTATATGTTATACTCGCTTGGGATCACTGAGCTCAATTGTATTTAAATTAGAATATAACTCGATCATGGGTAGACTATAAGGATCTATCATGGGTGTGAGGAGTAGATAGAAAAATTCGTCCCGAGGATCACTGACTGGCATCACGAGACTTGCCGAGTGTCGTGAGGGACGGATTTTTTCTACCTACCTTCACGCCCATGATAGATTCTTTTTTTTGCACACCTTTCATTTCTGAACGTAGTTGTTTTTTAGTAATGCGGTCTCTTCGATTGCTGACGTCCGCTATATAGTGATGACATTACTTTGGCGTTTAAAGACGTCATTATATTAGTAAATTAATGTAAATCTTAACGATGGAGTATATGACGTCTGCTACAACCAGTGCATATCAAACGCGTGAGAATTCTCGGTTTTTATTTTACCCTGGGTAGGATAACCTTTGTAGGATAAAAATTTCTAGCCCAGGGTTAAATCGAGGATTTCCTTATCTGGTGTGAAAGAATTTTTAATTCTGATGGGATGAGAAATTTTATTCATAATGGCATCTTTTACTATTTACATGTGTAATATGAACTAATGTAACCTTCCTCTGAATAACTATATTTCTCTTCATTAAGATGTTTGAGTCAATTTATATTTAAATACATAAATATCACGAACGTTTGTTTGAACAAGTTGTATTTAGAGAAAGTAGAGTTTTTTTTGTTTTTTTTTGTGTTTAACTATTTTATAACAGTATTGCGATGAATGGAAGCTTACAGTTACTACGACTGGTTATACTATTCTATTCTGTTCTAATACTAGTCAGACAGTGGGGAGATTAAACTATCAATACTTTGGAATGTGATAAGTATTTGTGAAAAGCATTTACATACTAATAGGCGGTAATTTGCACTTATTGAGATTTTAAATTGAAACTCGTAAGGCTTTGATACAGCAACAAGTACTTTTACCGACAGACAGCGGAGACTGATAAAACTGCGCGGATGCACAGGTTAAGCTGAACTTTTGACGGACGGTATGTGTACATACATGTACATATGCATCTGCTTGTGTTGTTTGAGCATTTCGCACTTGTCTATAAGGATGGAAATACAAACCACAACCCTCCTCATCCTCTCCATTAAGGCAGTCGGCGTAATGATCACAAACCACATTGTCAGGTCCTGAGGCGGGTAAACAGCGGCCTTCTGGACAAACGAATATTTTCTCCCAGCTAGCTTTTAGTTGTTCAAATTTTGCTGTGTTATTATCTGTACAAAATACAGAGACAAATGCGACTCAACGTCAGAAAAAAGGTATCTACCCAGCAGACACACAACGTTGGTTCAACGTCTTGACGTTGGATTAACATTGAATCGACATTGTTTCAACGTTGTGTACCTGCTGAATACAGACATGTGCGCCCAGCAATCATTCAGAACGGCCTGCGCATTTACACAGTCTCATCAGAATCTTCTCTTGGCACATTTTGGATAGCCAAGGACGCAAACTTTCTTCATGCGGTTAACGAAGACTGATCAGGATGCGCGCATCACGAAAACACGCTTATATAATTTCGACCCCCTTAAACCCCACTTTTATATAGTAAAACTGGGGTTTACAGGGTATACATTATTTTTCTTATCTCTGCTCAAAAACATAGATCGTGGGTACTCGTTAGAACCGCCTCGCCGAGGCGGTTCTAACAGGTACCCACAATCTATGTTTTGAGCAGAAATTTAAAAAATATCAGAGTTTATTATCCGAAAATTTTCAGTTTTTGGAGGTGAAATTTTCTATATATTTGAATAGGCGTGTTTTCGTAATGGGACGTGGGGGCTGATTTGAGTTCTTTGTTGGGCGTACTTGTCAGAAGGTACGTTTTCTCGCGCTGAGGCTCATATTACGCTAACAATGTGTACCTCTATGTTCCGCATGATAAATGAGCCAGTGCAAGACCTACAAATAAGCTCGCAGTGGTGGGTGGGGGTGGGGGAGGGGGTAGGGTAACTTAGGGATAATTGTGGTACGGGTGTGCGAGCCAGTATTTCAAAACCTACCCCATTCATATACCTGGCCTTTGGAAAAATGAACCCATCCGTATACTTGATCATCCAAAATGTTGATCTATTCATATACTGCCCTTTGATTTTTGTTCCCATTTATTGCTGGTTGTTCGACAAATATCACAGTCAATTCATTGAATACCAAGAGAACAAGCAACCTCGAAAAATCTCTAGGCGAAAAATATGTGCATATACTCGAGGCATATACATTGTACCAGGCTGTCAGAAAAATGGGGCATTTCACATAGGAATTCAGAAAAATCGGGTCATTCATATACTTTTTTTGAAAAAAGGGGGCCATTCATATACCTGGCAACGCTGAAAATGGGGGCCATTCGGCACGCACATCCGTACTATGCCATATATAGGAAGTTACACCCCCCCCCCTCCCCACCCCCCGTCCCCGAGCAAATAAGATATGATGGACTAGCGAAGAGATCAACCTGTACATCCATCCAGTATGACAAGGGTTCTTGTTTATCCCTCTTTGAAGAGCTGGGAGGCTGTAGAAGGCACGCACGATCAGTGAAGACTCTGATCAGACTGCGCAGATGCGCAGTCTGATCTGAATCTTCTCTGGTCGCACATCTCTTATTATAGGTTTTGTCATGCAATAGCCCACTTATAGTCGGAACAGGGGCGTGATTGTGTCTGCATTATTTGGCGGATTTGTAGAACTTTGCAGGTTTTAAACCAGCTTTTCAATTTGTTTTCTATTTATTCAACCTTTTCCACTAAATGTATGTATCTTAGTTTGCTTAGCAACCGAAATATTAATCATTTCCCCTATTATATTATGAAAATGCCATACTCTACGTCACTCCACATAAGAGAGGTATTACGGTACATATTTGCTGATTTCGCCACAAACAAAAAAAAAAGCCTATGAGAAATATGTTTTTGGGGAGAAATCAAGACAAAACATCAGCATTTCTTTAAAGCACTGACAACACTGCTGGGTAGATTGTCTCTTAGTGTAGACTGGCAAAATGGTCCGGAACGGGGCTTAAAGCTGTTTCAGTTGACCCTTAACTTGTAGTTTTAGTAAACAGTACAGATCCTGATCAGACGCCGCGCTCTTCGAAAGTTTGTCACCCAGCGGGCACAAATTTGGAACAACGTCAATTCAACGGTGATTCAACGTCTTGACGTTGAAACAACGTTGTTTCAACGTTGTGTGCCTACTGGGTAAGGTCCGCTTAAGCAGAACTCACGAGGCCTCTTTGGCCAAAATAAGCATGTCTGGTGCAGAAATAATATCTCTAACCTTCACATATCATGTATTCTTTCAATTTATTTATATCTATATCAAATTTATAGTGCAGATTATATTCTTTTCATTTCCTTTGGGATCATTGGGCCTATTGTGGTATCTTAGAAATGAGTTCTGCTTATGTATACGCTGGGGGTGGGTGGGGTGGGGGCGTTAGCAATGTATCAAACTTTATTACGCTCATGAAGAGTCTCTAAAACCGAGACTCCCATGTCTATTTGTAGTGTGTTCTTTGCTTAGGAGCCGACAGTTAATCACAAATTATTTTAGAGCTTTGTATTTAAGACACGCCAAGCACCAAATATTTTGGATATTTTTATAATCGCGTCACAGAGAGGATTCAAACATATTTCCTAAGCATATGTTCTGTGAGGAATAACGAATAAAACAATGCCTTTCTTACATAGCATTCTGCTGATTAAGGACTTTTCACAACCGCTCATTCATTTAATGGCCATATATTTTGGGAACAAATGCTGTCGTTGTTACGAGCATTCACTGCAATACCCTTAAAGTATGGCATTAGACGTGCACAAGAATATACTAACAAGCTTTGATGTATGGGAACTAATTTATTGCGCGCTATTTAACAGTGTCTTTATGTTCACAAGAGCTGAGTTTTCAAATCAAAGACAAAGGGTCTGCGCCATGCGAACGCGTGGCATATGCGGATAGCGCAGGCCCAGATCAGCCTGCGCATCCGCGCAGTCTGATCAGGGCCTTCACTGTAAGCTAAGAGAATCACTGAACACTAATGAATGTATGTAATGTAAGTCCCATTCAGACTTTGTGCATGCGTCGGATGGATCTAAATCTGTTAATTTTGCAAACGCTCAAAGCCACATTTTCGAAGCTGCTGGGATAATAAACAAACCAATATAGGGCTGGGTTACTGGATTTTCCGGCTGATTTGCGCATTAGTGGATAAATGACATCGCATGCTGTAAAACAGATACTTTATTTTGTTAATAAACATTAATGCTACTTACTCTTTAAGGAATTGTATCGCAAATCTTGCACATTGTCAACAGGAGTAACTTGTGAATCGATAATATATGTTTTGCAGTTCAACCAATCAACCAAGAAAAACACCTAACGGCATTATGGATGGGTTTTTCAAAATGTTTAACCAAAAGGTAAACCTCGGACGTCATGGGGGATAAGTACATAATGAAAAAAGTGAGAGTTGTCTCCCTTGCACGTGACACTCCTACTGGTCCTCCTCTTTATCCCTACCAAATATGAAAGCAATCCACTGAAGAATAAAGGAAACATATAACTTTGAAAAAAGGTTGACCAAAAACAAAAAGGTAAACCTGGTACGACGCCCGACGTCCGCCGCCCACCCGACGCCCGCCCGCTCGCCCGGATATCACTATTTTAAAGGACGGAGTTTTAAGAACAAAAAAAACAAAAACAAAAAAAAAAACAAAAAAAAAAAAAAACATTTTATATAAAGAACGTGACCCAAAATTGGTGTAGGATGATATTCCTTCAGGTCACACGCGTGACATTTCCGCCAAGAAAGAAAACATTTGTCGCTTTCTTTTCGCTTTTCTGCACAACAGTTTCATTCTAAAAACTTGTCTTCTCTAAAAGAAAGAATTTGCTCCCCATGGGAGCCAATGTTTTTCTATTAGAAACCCTTTATCAGAAAGGAGGCAAAACAATTTTGACAGAGTTGTCTCCCCTGAAAGTATATCAACTCCCAGTAAACGACACATACAGCAGAATTATTCATCGGCCCCGGAAATGTATTCCAGCAATTATTCATACTACCACAGAGATATTCCTAGGGTAAACTTGCAGCAGAAGTATTCGTCGGTCCCGGAAAATGCAGTCCAGCAATTATTCATACCGTCGCAGAGATCAGTTTTAGCTTTACTTACATTAAAAATTTTCGTCAGCCCCGGAAAATGTATTTCAGCAATCATTCATAAGCCACAGAGATACTCCCTAGCTATACTTACTACAGAAATAATCGTTGGCCCATGAAAATGTATTCCAGCAATCATTCATCGTACAGCCAGAGAAATACTCCCTAGCTATACTTACAGCAGAAATATTTGTCGGCCTCGGGAAATGTAGTCCACAAATCTTTCACACCGACATAGAGATTATCTTTAGCTGTACTTACAGCAGAAATATTCATCGGCCCCGGAAAATGTATTCCAGCAATCATTCATACCGTCACAGAGATAGTCTTTAGCTATACATCTATGGCTGTTCTTACAAATATAGTTGTCGCCCATTGGACAGTCAAGAGATTCTGAAAGGATAGGATAGATATGTTATCGTCTAATGTAGAAATTTAGCGGTATATAAAAACTAAGCACATTTGTATTCATTATTTAATCATAAACATTTTGAAAGAAACAAACTGCATGTGCATAGCCATGTAAACAGTGTGTGTGTGTGTGTGTGTGTGTGTGTGTGTGTGTGTGTGTGTGTATGTGTGTGTGTGTGTGTGTATGTGTGTGTGTGTGAGAGAGAGAGAGAGAGAAAGAGAGAGAGAGAGACAAAGAGACAGAGAGAGAGAGAGAGAGAGAGAGAGAGAGAGAGAGAGAGAGAGAGAGAGAGAGAGAGAGAGATTGAGAGAGAAAATGGTGATTCAAGGTGCGTTAGTATATTATTGTAAATATTGTGAATGGGAGAGAGAGAGAGAGAGAGAGAGAGAGAGAGAGAGAGAGAGAGAGAGATACGCGTGTGAATAACTTCTTAAAAGGGTTATGCTTTAAAGCAATAAATGCAATTAAAATACTGACAACAGCTCGCTTGGCGGTTGGGTCATAATAGATGTACAAAATGTAGAAGTTGTAGCATGCAATACAAATCTGGATTTATAAAATAGTACTACAAGCTAAACAATTCACATTGTACAGAAAGACTATTATTTAATCTGAAGGGATCCTATATTTCATTAAATCTCATGGACAATCCTCCTGAACCGAATTTTATAACGGAACAACAACAAAACTTAGTCTACAAAATCTCTGAATGGACCTACTGATCTTAAAGGACCAGAAATTATAAGCTACACTAAGCTTACTAGTCTGTATACAGCGAAATACAGTCGACTCTCGTTATCTCGAATCCCAAGGGACTCTCTGAAATACTTCGAGATATCCGTAGTTCGACATATCAGGTTTGTAGAATTGAGGAAAAAATAATTTGATTAACCACATTTAACAAACTGATAGGTAAATGGACTTTTGAAGTTAGAGATATATTGAAAATATTGTGGAAAAGAGGAGAAATTGCTCCTTAGGAGCAATTTCTCCTCTTTTCTACAATATTTTCCATCTGTTGTTAGGTTTTCATGTATAGGCAGGGACCGGATTTTCACTTCGAGATAAGCGGTTATTCGAGATAAGCGAGGTCGAGATAACGAGAGTCAACTGTATAAATCAGTGCTGATACATAGGTTTGTCTCAACCTTTGCTATCTGCGTATGGACAAGTGCAGTGGCCGAAAAACCTGACCCCGAGGTTGTAAAATGTTTTTCGTGCTCAAATAAGCAGAGCATGAAATTATCTCTGCTAATAAATATGAAAACGCCAACAAATTTTCATGCTCAGCTATGTTTAGCAAGAAAGAATTTGCAATGGTTAGTACTCTGAAGTTTAGTAGCAGGACAAATTTCATGCTCAGCTGAGTTGAGCACAAACCAAGTTTTTTAACCTCGGGGCCAGATCTTTGATGAAAGTACTTCGGGTCCCATCTCTGTGGTTATCAATTTTATTTTGACCTACACTGATAATTTTATACTTCCTTGACTGGATTTGTCTAGGCATAGCCCAATCACGAAGATCATGTACAATTTACAGACATACTTCTATAGACAATGTCAGAGAAATGCACTTTGCTTACGGACTGAAAGCATATCTGGTCTCATCTCTGTAATTATAAATTGTACTTTAACCTTTAGCGATAATGTTTTGTTTCCTTGACTTGATTTGTCATTGCGATTACCCTGTCATCGATGACATGTATCAGTGACAGGCATCCTTCCATAGACAATGTCAGATAAATGCTGCTTGTTCATAAATAACCACGTACTGATTGACGTTTATTTATCGTTTATAAGGAGGAAACTGTTTAAACAATTATCTGAAGAAACGAAATCCATTCTTAGACAGGAAACAAAAAGCATGAAAAACAACCAAAAAACCTATGCATTATTATTTAAGCAGTAGCATAGAATTTACTACAAGAATCTTATAAGTGACTTCTCAATACACCTAGTATATAATTAGTCTACAGTTTTCAATGCTTCTATAAGCTGAGAGCGAATGCGCGGACGTGTTAATTGATCTGAGCCTTCCACGTCTGCATTGCCCTGAAGAGACCTCACCACATGGTCCCGGTGCAATTATTATTCTCGTGAACAGAGGTACAAACATGAACACACGCCTATTCAAATATATTAAAAGATATTTTTCATGTTTCTGCTCAAAAACATTGATTGTGGGTACTTGTTAGGACCGCCTCGGCTCAAAACATACATTGTATGTACTCGTTAGAACCGCCTCGCCGAGGTAGTTCTAACGAGTACCCACAATCTATGTTTTTGAGCAGAAATAAGAAAAATATCTTTTAATATATTTAAAAAGGCGTGTGTTCATAATGTTTGTACCTCTTTTCACGAGAATAATAATTGCACCGGGACCATGTGGTGAGGTCTCTTCAGGACAATGCGGACGTATACCCCTGCAAACCCCAGTTTTACTTTATAAAAGTTGGGTTGAAGGGGGTCAAAATTATATAGGTATATTTTCATTATGTACATGTACATACTACAATTTCTCTCGTCTTCACATGTATAGATACAGTCACAGACTCCGTCACAGACATTGGACTTCCGGATACATCGGCCATTGGAACAGCGGAACTGCTCCTCTGTACACTCACCACCTGAAAAGTCAACAAGTGAACCCAGGATAAGTAACGATTCACGTTGTGTGTGAATCCAGGATAAGTAACGATTCACGTTATGTGTGAATCCAGGATAAGTAACGATTCACGTTGTGTGTAAAGTACCCTATGTTATACGTGAACAGCGAAAGCCATGATCAGACTGCGCAAAAGCGCAGTCTGATCATGGCTTTCTCTGTTCGACGATATATTCAACAACATTCATTGAATCACTACGGTTAACAACGTGTGGCTCGAACTACTCATGAGAGACTGTATGAATGCGTAGATCCACGCCTTTGTTGCCCGCCAATGCATTCAGGACCTTGTGCTCACATCTGAGCCGGGATACAGTGTTTTGTACAAAATTACATGTGCGCCCAGCGGAGACTCATATTAGCCTGCGCATTCAAATGCCATGGTATTTTAACTTTTATTATTGCTTCTCTGGAATATGTCTCCTTTCTTAAAAGGTGTTACTCTTCAACGAAGGTATTTGTGCCTATAGACGGCAATTTTTAAGAGTAGTCTTTATGAAAACGGAGTCCAAAAGTTTCTGCTCAATGTCTTTTCTCTAAGATTTATGTATTTATAACGTTTAGTGGGCATTTGCCTTTCAGAAGTCCTCATTAGGGACTCACATGATTAAAACAAAGCCTTAAGTTAATCATAGCATAATACCACGGTTTTTCTAACTCTCTAAATATGTTCTGCTACCACTACTTATGCTGTATGTATTCCTGTCATAAAGTACAGTCGACTCTCGTTATCTCGAACTCCAAGGGACTCTATGAAACAGTTCGAGATATCGGTACTTCGACATATCAGATTTGCGGACTCAGGAAAACAATTAATCGAACAACCACCTTTAACAGAATGGATATGTAATCTGACTCCTAAGTTAGAGACATTTTGAAAATATTGTGGAAAAGACCTAAGGAGCAATTTCTCCTCTTTTCCACAATATTTTATTGCCTGTTGGTAGATCTCTGTGTTAAAACAGGGACCCGATTTTCACTTCGAGATAAGCGGTTATTCGAGATAAGCGAGTTCGAGATAACGGGAGTCAACTGTAATTTGTTTAACGAATTTCCCTTCCCATGTCCTTGAGTTAGACGTAATAAAAATGAAACCTAGCGAAAAAGAAATGGTTTGTTATATTCATATGTGTCAGACGTTTTTCTAGATTTCTTTATGTTTCGACAGCCGGATCCATTTAAAATGTCTCCAAAACACATAAATGCTAAGGCTTTATAAAGTAGAGTATTTAGCTAGTGTTTCCTACTTCACCACCAAGCCATTTAAGCCTCAACGTATGAATATAAGAATCCATTACCAGTGTCCATGCAGGATAGGGAAATCTCACCCGAAGGTTAGGAATTTCAACCAAGAACGAGGCCTGCAGAGTCCCTGGTTGAAATTCCTACCCCGAAAGTGAGATTTCCCTATCCTGCATGGACTAGCTCATGATGGATGCTTTTTCTCCCACATTTAAGTGGATTGTTCCTAGATCCAGCAGGCCTGACATAGTCATGTTAGAAGAAGTTTCTCACACGAGCAAAAAACCTCGTATAGGCATAGGTGGGAGAAAGCCGACATGTTCGTCCAACAAAGACTCAAATCAGCCGGCGCATCCGTGCAGTCTGATCAGAGCCTTCACTGTCCGCATGATGAAACGTTGCATCCTTGGCAATGGAAAATGCACCCAGTGAAGATTTTGAACAGATGGTGCGAATGCGCAGGCTTATCTGAATCTACGGTGGGTGCACATGTCCGAAGGTATACTGTATGATGTTAGCGTCTCACATATATAATTATTCATTAGCTATGAATATTTATTTGCTATGAATATTCATTTGCGACAAATGGTTTATGAACACTATCGAAATTTGTCCATTCAAAATATTGGTTTATGTAGGAATTTACAGACACTGTAGTCAAAAGCAAAAACATTTGAGTCTCAAAGTGAGATATTGTACCTTCGGAAACGTGCGCCCAGCGAGAACTCAGATCAGCCTGCGCAGTCTGATCTGAGTCTTCGCTAGACGCTTTGTTGTAGCCAAGGATTCAAGGTTTCTTCAGATGGTCAGCAAACACTTAGATTAAACGGAGGCATTACGAAAACATGTCTATTCAAATACATTGAAAATTTCACCACCAAAAACTGAAAGTTTTCAGATAACAAATCTGATATTTTTTCATATTTCTGTTCAAAACATAGATTCTAACGGTTCTAACGAGTACCCACAATCTATGTTTTTGAAAATAGTCAACTCTGCTTTCCATGATGAAGATACATATTTCCAGAAGGGACATTGTGACAGAAAGGTAAACAGTGAGCCACAAAAGTTTTCTCCCTTGCTAATGACTGATAAAAAGTCTACTATAGGTGTAGCGCTCATTACACATTACGCGTGTGCGTAACATGCGTAAAAAAATTATTTACAATAAATGGACATTAACATAATTTTTTTGCGTCTTAATCATAAGAACTGGTCTTAAAAGGAAAGAATTTGCTCCCTTTGGATGCCGTGCTTTCCTTGAAGAGTAGCCCCAATGTAAAAAGTGATTCGAGGCATAGTGTTTGAAGCATTATCCTGGGTGTGCGTAAAAATAATGTTGTCCTAGCTACGTCACTATCTACCAAACTTAAACTTAGCAAAACCGCTTAAATGCAATATTCCATTTTCTTCGAGCTTGCATTCTTTCCGAAACATTCAGCGAAAAGGAAGACAGAATTTCCTTTTGTAAAAAAAAACTTTTCATTACAAGTGCTTGTCTCCTTTACACGATTTTGGGCTATGGTGCTAATTAAATGCGATCACATTTCAAATTTTATCGATAAAGAGAGCATCGCTGCTGGCAGGAAAATACGAAAATAGAATTTATGACCTTTTTACATGCGGATTTTGGCGCCCAAAAGCTTAGCACAAACATAAACATTTCCGGGGGAAATGAAATATGTGTGTAGCTCAGAGGTAATTTCTTTTAACATCAACGAGCCGCAATATAAATATAATTTATATGGTAATATGACCAGTATGTGAAAAACGCAATAGCAAGTTTTAAATTGGGTACATGAACCAGTTTGTCTCCGTCTAGCCATAGACTATTGACTTCCGGAATAACAAAATATGGCTGCCTTCGAAATGTATTCCTACAGAAGAGTCAGAACTTTACGCCTTTTCAGACACAGAAAAGCCTCATTTTTAAATAAACGGATTTAAATGTAATACATATACGGCACTCTCTATCCATTACGAAAACATGCCTATTCAAATATACTGAACACTTTACCACCAAAAAAATGAAAAATTTCAGATAAAAAATTCTGGTATTTTTCATATTTCTGCTCAAAACATAGATTGTAGGTACTCGTTAGAACCGCCTCGCCGAGGCGGTTCAAACGAGTACCCACAAGCTATGTTTTTGAGTGTATTTTGTTCGTGGTTTCCTTTGATCATTACAAAAATTGGCATGTTCTTATGATGACTAGGAACTTGATGTGGTACTGACTGCATCAGTTCCTGAGTTCACTTATTTACTTTTTATAGAAAATCAAATTGACATCCCACTTATCCCCATTTGCCTCCAGAATTTGCGCTATGATTAACGCTCAGTGGCTCCAACTACACATGACTCTAAAGATATTTATATATTAAGGTCAAACTTCAATGCAAGAAATTCTTTAGAAATATTGCATCTATGAAATTTTCTTCTGCACATGGGTAGTTCGACCGATTGTAGGCACACAAAACAAATGTATTTACAGTTAGTTTCATCTGCGTGACTGTCATAGCATTCCGCCCATCCATCACAGACTCTATCTTTGTAAACATAGAGGCCGTTCTCACAGCGAAAGTGTTCATCTGAAATTAACAACTATAGTAAAATTAACAAGCACAGTGAAATTGATAAGTACCGTAATATTACAGGGTTATTGCACTGACATTGGCGAATATTGTTCCGAGATGAGTTGTCGAAGGACGCGAGCTTGCGAGCGTCCTTCGATATCCCAATGAGTGACAATATTCATCAATATCAGTGCAATAACTCTTTTATTATATATCTATAAATAATTTCTCTCGTAAATGTTTCTTATTCTGTATTTTTTATTTAATTTGACGCTACAAATAGCTTTTTCTGTAACAGTGCAAAGCTGATATCAGAAAGTGATATCATTTTTGCACTGGTGCAATATCAAAATATTATTTTTGCACTGTTGCTGTTTTGCTGCGAATCTATTGTAAAAACAAATCATTTGAGCAAAAATCAGTTGTGTTGCTTCACTTGCTACTTTCAAACTTTAAAAGTAATTTATATGATGTTTTAGTCCAGCTTGACGTCATATTTTATGACGTCAAATAAAATGACGTCAGCAATTTTGACGTCATACAACGTCAAAATTCCACAATGGTAATAAAGTTTAAGATTTGTTAATGGTCCACAAAAAAGCACTACTGATCTAGAGAATGCGTACCATCTTGACATCGCGTGCTGGTATTGAGAAATACGGGCATCATTGTTCCTCGGATTTTATCGTTCATTTCTAATCATATAATAGTTATAGCAGCTGCTATGTAATAAGAACAAGTACAGTACCATCACGGAAACATACATAGATATAATTTAGACCCCACTTTTGTATAGTAAAACTGGGGTTTACAGGGGTATACATTATTTTTCTTATTTCTGCTCAAAAACATAGATTGTGGGTACTCGTTAGAACCGCCTCGGCGAGGCGGTTCTAACGAGTACCGACAATCTATGTTCCGAGCAGAAATATGAAAAATATAAGAATTTTTACCTGAAAACTTTCTGCTTTTGGTGGTGAAATTTTCAATATATTTGAATAGGCATGTTTTCGTAATGAACCTCTCTACAACATACAGATCACACCTGGCAACGTTGAAACGACGTTGATTCAACGCAAAAATGACTGGGAACACAAGGTTTAAACAATCAATTAAGATTGTTCTATTCAGTAGATACATTTCGATATTTCGCACCAATGCATTTATTGTGGGTAGCTCTTTATACATATTAGATCTATCATCTTCGAACATGCACTCTGCTTTTGTAAATAAAAGGCATCGTCCATGTAGATTGACGCCTATCACTCTGGATAAAGTTTTCACCAGACGACATATTGCAATACTTTTCTTATTTTTTCCAGAAACAGGTTTGACATTTCATGCGAATTGTCTCTCTGGGGAGACAATTTGCATGAAATGTCAAATCCTGTTTTCTGGAAGAAATGAGAAAAATATCATTAATTTGTCGTCTGCTGACTAATACCGCTTAAGCCGGCACTTAGGGGCGTATGCAGCCTTTGCAAACATATGAAGAGACTCAATCAAACCGAGTCTCCGATATTCGTAATTTTTTGTGTTCTTTGTTTCCAAACGTTATCCTTTTTGACTTTTATTTTGTACTGAGAGTGTTAAATGTTAATGGCAAATGCATTCTGTGGCATTAGTTTTAAACTTTTGCTCAAGTTTTTTTGTACAACCTTTGAACTTAAGGTGAACTTTTGGTGCATACAAAATCGATTGATCCTTGCCATGCTGAATGATTTAATATGGTACATCCGCTTCTATTGTTAGCCAATCAGATTCCTTACTCCAGGTTTTTGATAAACATTCACGTACTGAATGACAAACAGTGTAGATTCAGATCAGTTGGCTTCCTCAGAAGTCAAGTGATCTTTGTATACATTGTTTGTAAAGGCAGATCATATCCGAGTTCAGTAGGACCAGGGTTAAGCCCACATCCCCGGTATTTTATTAATTCTGACCGTTCTAACATAAACGTCAAAAAGATTGCCTTTGGAAACAAAGAACATACGACAGGTTAGAAAATGGGAGTCTCGCTTTTATTGAAACTCGTCATAAGTAGTAATGAAGTTTGCAACACTGTTTATGCTCTCTAGCGTAAACATGAGCAGAACTCCATTTTTAAATATACCACAAGAGGCCCAATGATCCTAAAGGAAATGAAATATAATCTGCACTATGGTGATATAAGCAGTAATAAAGTTTAGGAGACATTCTACCGCCGCCACACGGCACCAGCTGCAGTGTAGTAAAATAACGTCAAAAAGATTGCCTTTGAAAATAAAGACCACACTACGGATTAGAAAATGGGAGTCTCGGTTTTATTGAGACTCTTCATAAGCAGTAATGAAGTTTGCAACACTGCTTACGCCCTCTAGCGTATACACGAGCAGAACTCCATTTTCAAATATACCACAATGGGCACAATGATCCCGAAGGAAATGAAATATAATCTGCACTATGGTGATGTACAGGGAGACGTTCTTCCACCACCACACAGCACTAATACCAACTGCAGTGTAGTAAATAAACATCAAAAAGATTGCCTTTGGAAATAAAGAACATACTACAGATTAGAAAATGGGAGGCCCGGTTTTATTGAGACTCTTCATAAGCAGTAATGAAGTTTGCAACACTGCTTACGCCCTCTAGCGTATACACGAGCAGAACTCCATTTTCAAATATACCACAATGGGCACAATGATCCCGAAGGAAATGAAATATAATCTATCTGCACTATTGTGATGTACAGGGAGACATTCTACCGCCGCCACACGGCACCAAATCCAGCTGCAGTGTAGTAAAATAAACGTCAAAAAGATTGACTTTGGAAACAAAGAACACACTACGGATTAGAAAATGGGAGTCTCGGTTTTATGGAGACTCTTCATAAGCAGTAATGAATTTTGCAACACTGCTTACGCCCTCTAGCGTAAACATGAGCAGAACTCCATTTTCAAATATACCACAATGGAAAAATTAGAAAATGGGAGTCCCGGTTTTATTGAGACTCTTCATAAGCAGTAATGAAGTTTGCAACACTGCTTACACCCTCTAGCGTATACACGAGCAGAACTCCATTTTCAATTATACCACAATAGGCCCAATGATCCAAAAGGAAATGAAATATAATCTGCCCTATGGTGATGTAAGCAGTAATGAAGTTTGCAACACTGCTTACGCCCTCTAGCGTATACATGAGCAGAACTCAAAAAGGTTGCCTTTGGAAACAAAGAACATACGACAGATTAGAAAATGGGAGTCTCGGTTTTATTGAAACTCTTCATAAGTAGTAATGAAGTTTGCAACACTGCTTATGCTCTCTAGCGTAAACATGAGCAGAACTCCATTTTCAAATATACCACATTGGGCCCAGTGATCACAAAGGAAATGAAAGATAATCTGAACTATGGTGATGTTAGCAGTAATGAAGTTTGCAACACTGCTAAGACTGTGGTTCTTGAGTTGTTTGTTCTTTGTGTGACCTTGTGGCTGCTCTCTGCGGGGCGTGTTTAACCCTTGTCGTGCTGAATAAATTAAGATGCCACGCCCACGTCTTATTTTCAGCCAATCAGATTGCTTGATCCGGATTGTTGCTATAAATTCATATATTTAATTGCAAACAGTGCAGATCCAGATCAGTTGGCTTCTTCAGAAGCCAACTGATCTGGATCTACACTGTTTGGAAAGGGTCTATCCGGGCTCAGCATGACAAGGGTTTATGTTTATCCTACTCATTGACATAATATTATTGTTGTGTTTCGTGGATCCTTTCTACACTTATATCACCCTGTTAGGGAAGAGAGAGCTGATTGGTTTGCTTTTGTTTGGTCTTTGGCGGTTCGAGCCTCAGACTCAATTACGGCCTCTTCGTAAAACTTTAACCAGTGGGATGGGGCTTGACGATATGTCTTTGGCTTGGCCCGCCGTGGTTCAGCTATTGGTTTTCATTTACTCTGGCATACAGAAGAATTAGCCATGAATTTTGTGCTCGGAAGATAATTTGACAGTGACGTCACGGCAGCTACCAGTCTACCTATGTAAAGCAGGTTTCGCATGAATTATCATGAAAACGTTAATCATAATTCCATGTATATATATTATATTTTCTTTTTATATTTACTTTTACCTAGTTTTTAATCCTTGGATATTACATATTATATTATTTTATTTAGATATTATTAGACATTTTTACATGCTTCCAGCGTTTTTGTCCCCATATGCATTTGCACGGATTGTCAGCACGTGGTAATCATTCAAACTAAAAGTTTAATTAGACTTAACGGTTTCGTTATCTAACTTTAAAAGATTTGCAAAAAAAAAGAAAATAAAAACGTCGCTGCACTGAAAATTCGTTTTATAACTGATAATTGCAAGATACGGTTTCTTTCTTAATATGTTTTGATTTTACATTTATTGAAAAAAATATATAGAATAAAAAAACAGAGAACGAAACACTAAGATTCGAACTCACAATGTCCAGATTTGCAGTCTACTGTCCTTTTGACATCTCTCGGAAAGACGTTTTCTGCTTGGCGTTTTATCTTAAATGAAAATATTTTGTTCTGATTGACTATATCTGATTAGAAACCATTTGTCTTTTCTGTTTCTGTGTTTTGTTCTGAAATATGTACCCTAAAATTAAATTTATCGCCAAAAGCTGGTCTGACCTATGCAATTTCTATAGTAAAGTGATTTTTTGGAATTTTTGTGTTAGTAAATATTTTTTACCTCTCTTTGCTGAATTGGAATTATTGATGTTTCACAACAATATTGTGAAAATTTCAGAAAAATTGAACAAGTAGAACTTGTTGAAAATCTGCATCCAAGTTACCTACCCTACGAATTTCTGCATAATTTTCATTCATTTTTACTATGGGAAAAAGTGAAAATATTAAATTTTTTAAAAACCACTGACTAGAATAAAACTTTTTGCACATAGGTAGTTACGACAAATGGTTTTGCATTAAATCATGACAAAAGTTTGCAAATTTACTTCTTCTGTTTAAAGCGCCAAGCAAAAAAACGACTTTCTGAAAGATGTCGAAAGCAACAGTAGATAAAATAACACTGAGCTACTGCGGATTTACGATTAACGCTTCTTATAATATTTATTGAAGGTAGCTACTCGGTTGGCGTTTATTGTGCTATACCTATTTACTAAAATGGACGTGGTCTCACAATATAAACATTCAGTGTAGTCACTGTCAATTTATCCTCCGAGGATAGTACGTACTCGTCTTTGTTTATCATTGTGATTAATTTGATTTTTATGTTCTCGCTTTGATGCGTTGACTGAGTTGGGAGCCTTTACGCGAACCGAATTTTTATGTATTTCTGTATTAAGAGTAGCATCGGGACCCAGGGTGAAGTTGACTAGCTGTAAAAGTGCTTTAACCCCCCTCCCCCCACCCCCCACCCCCGGTGGTTTATTCTACTGACCGTTCTAAGGCGACGGTCCCGGTGTTGGTATTACTCTTTGTCGCTTTGTGATTTATTCTACGAGGCAATTTGTTTTATGTCTTACCTTGTGTTATTTTGTTCTTGTGTGTTTTCAGTCCTTTTAGCATTGCGATTACCTCGCTTGGGGATGAGAGAGCTAATCTTAGTGCTTTTCGTACGTTTGTTCGATTTGCGCTCGTTTGGTTTTGTCTGTTTCCTCTTCCTCTTGGCGTCTTGGAAGGGCTGCGGTTTGTGATTTTGGCATTCCCTGGACTTTTCTCTTACCTTTTTTTTTGTACTTTCTGTGTCATGGTTTGTTTGCTCTTCCTCTTGGTGTCATTGGTAGACTATGCTCTGTGATTGTAGTTATTCCTAGACATCATCACGAAAACACGCCTATATAATTTTGATCTCCTTAAACCCCATTTTTACAAAGTAAAACTTGGGTTTACATGGGTAAACATTATTTTTCTTATTTCTGCTCAAAAACATAGATTGTGAGTACCCGTTAGAACCGCCTCGCCGAGGCGGTTCTAACGGGTATCTACAATCTATGTTTGAGCAGAAATATGAAGAATATCAGAGTTTTCTTTATCTGAAATTTTCAGGTTTTGGAGGTGAAATTTTCCATATAATTGAATAGGCGTGTTTTCGTAATGGTCCCACCAAATACTTCACCTTATCAAGTCCACTCGTAACTGTTTATTCCTACATTTGTAAATAAATTCTGAGAAACCTAGCCGTCAGTTCTACTCATACAAGCCAATGTCAACATTTTTATGCCTGTTTCCTGCCATGATGACGTAGAAGATCTTCGCGTGTACATTTCATAGGCTTTAAATAGTTCGTACTATACTTGGGAAGTGTCATTATTGGATAAACTGATGCGCAAGATAAATTAATTCTGAGAAAATGAGCAGTCAGTTCTACCCATAAATGAGAAATGCTATAAACAAATGCATACATTTTTATACCAATTTCTAGTCATGATGACGTTGCAGCTCTTCGCGTGTACATTTCGTGGGCTTATTCAGCTTAATAGCTCGCGCAATACTTGAGAATTGTCATGATCCGTTAAATTAATGCGCAAGATAATGGTAACAAATGAGCGGAACTCTAAGGTTAATCTAAGACTTGCTTCCTCTCAGTGACATTGTTTATCAGTAGATTAACAAGCAAGGCGAAGCTAAAACAATTAACTTTGACAAAACCTGTCACCACTCCCCAGAAAAAGAAAATTAAAAACAGGGAATATTGACTTTTAATTCACACGAAAATTCAATTAATATTCTTTGCTCTTAATTTTGAAAAGACGGAAATATCTACTATTCAGAATGTAATCTTAAAGGTTGCCTTTGGAACAATGAACACTCAAAAGAACGAAAATCGGAGACTCGATTTTAATAAGTCTCTTTATATTCAGCAATATAGTTTGCATCACGAAAACATGCCTATACAATTTTGACCCCCTTAAACCCCACTTTTATATAGTAAAACTGGGGTTTACAGGGGTATACATTATTTTTCTTATTTCTGCTCGAAACATAGATTGTGGGTACTCGTTAGAACCGCCTCGCTGAGGCGGTTCTAACGACTACCCACAATCTAAGTTTTGAGCAGAAATATGAAAAATATTGGAGTTTTTGTATCTGAAAATTTTCAGTTTTTGGAGGTGAAATTTTCTATATATTTGAATAGGCGTGTTTTCGTAATGGTGAGGCTGCATACTCTTCCTAGCATCGGATTTTGTCTACGTCCATGGGCGTAGACAACATACAGTTAAGTTGGGAACGGAAGTGAATCAATCGTTGATCCACAATGCGCCATTAAGTTTCTACGTGTTGTAAAACCACAGACTAGATATACAGCTGAATAGAACAAAATAAAATATTCTGGAACCCATTTAGAACTCTCGAATTAATCTTTTGCATTATGGAATTTAGCCGATTTAGCCAAAAGTTGCATGTAAAGAACCCAAGATTATTCCGTATTAAAATCAGATTTACCATGTATTGTGTGCAAAGCGTAGACCAAGCATTTGCGAAAGCTTATACTTATATAATCAAAAGTCTGGCTTATCTAGACCTCTGACTAAAAAAAAGTATGCATTTTACAGAGAACTATTAGCGTAATGATATCTTGTGGATACTCACCCAGTAAGTATTCTTTATAAATCTATAGCGGGTCCGTTATCGGCCCGTCAGGGTAGCTGACGGGCCGATATCGGCCCGCTATAGATTTATAAAGAATGCTAACTGGAAGTGAAATCGCGGAGGCTACAAAAATCGCAAACAGCTAAACCAGAAATGGACCGGGCCTTTCGTAAACGTGTCGTCGGGCACATGCGGACAGCAAAGGCTCAGATCAGCCTGTGCTTCTGCGCAGTCTGATCAGGGCCCTCACTGTCCGCTTACAGAATTATTTAATACTACAGAATGTATGACTGGAAAACAAATGTCCGGATAATACTTTGCGCATACGCAGGATGATCTGAATTAACGCATTTGCGCGCAGCATTCAGAGGCACTTTTTTCTTGACGCCGTTAAAATGATAACTAAGAAAACAAGAAGTACATGAATTATGGTCCTATGATAGCTACCGCTACTAGTGGCCGACTCTAATAATGAAACAAGATTTTTTTAGGCAAATACCTTTTTTAAAGGAGTCTTTATTACGTCAGGATCTGATTTGTAACTGACCCATGCTTAGAAAATCTTTTCATTCGGACAGTGAAGGCCCGGATCCAACTATGCTTCAATGCAGTCGAATTAAGTCCTTCGATATTTGCTAACAGCATCATAATCTTCTCTAAAGTATTAGAACAGAGAGAGCATGAGCCATGATAAAAATGTACGGACGCTCAAGGTGTCTTGACGCTGAATAACACACACACACACACACACACACACACACACACACACACACACACACACACACACAGCAGAGAGAGAGAGAGAGAGAGAGAGAGAGAGAGAGTTGTTAATGCCAAACAATGCATCTCTGGGCAAGAGGCTGTTCTGTGACGTCTAGTGCCAGTCTTAGTAAGGGTCTAAGTTGTGCGATGATATGCACTTGTCGATTACAAAAACTTGCAGCAGTTGCTTTAGTCACTTCCTTCGAAGCAATTAACAAACCTATTACACACCATACACACACGACATACTTAACGTCTGATTTATTTACAAGCAATGTTAAGAATGTGCAAAATACTGGTTAACAGCTTAGAGGACTAAGCCTGCCCAGTAAACGTGTGGTTAGGTAAACTGACCGCGCTCGACATGATCACATTGGGTTGACTGGGCCGTAAAACCTCAACACAAACAAACAAACAAGCAATGTAAAGGATTATGTGTGTTGACGCCATGCTTTTATCCTTTTCCACCCTGAGTTTATGAAATGGACTTTTCGTTCTGTGAATTCAGACATGTCCATTGCTGCGAATAGTAATGTTAGTGAAAACTCAAAACAGAATGAACGGCAAACAGTGTAGATATTGATGAGATGGCTCATGATGAGCCATCTCATTAGGGTGTACATTGCACAATTATCTGGTTTAACTTGTGAAAGGGTGAAGGGTTAAAACAACTTACCGCAGTTGTCTTCGTCACTTCCGTCCAAGCAATTAGCCACTCCATCACACAACATACCATTCGGAAGACACTGTCGGTCTCGACAGGGAAACTCCGTGGAGTAACAAGTGCGGTAATCTACAAGAAAACATCACGTGGTGCATATGCATTTTATGCCTGACCACAAGTAATGATATATAGTCAACCTTTTTTTTATACCGACTGCGCAGTTGATGGCACGCCATTGCAAAATCCCTACGCTCGGTGCTAATGTTGCTAATAGCGTGACGGACGGGCAAACAATCGGATAGATGGAGAGTCTCGCTCTCGCACATCCTTACTATGAGGGAAGTCATATAGCAAGTTTGGTTAAATTTCCCTCAGTGGTTTAGGAGGAGCCTGACGGATGGACGGAAAGACAGAAAGTGACCTTTTGACCCATTCCGATGGTCACATGGGGTAGAGTGAAAAATAATGTTGCTCTAGCACAGCCATACCACGCGGAGAAGACATGTAGCAAATTTGGTTTAATTCAGCTTAGTGGTTTAGGAGGAGATAGCGAGACGAACGGACGAACGGACAGACAGACGGACAGAAGGGTTTACAATATCCCCATTGGTAAAGCGCAGTGGTGACTGGATTTAATACTATAAGAAACACATATGTTTCGGATATTTGAGGCGATTCTAACAAATATCAAAAGCATATGTTCTATGAGGAATTAAGAATAAAACTTACATATAATTTTTCGGCGTTTTAGGATTCTTTACAACAGCATTCGTTTTAACGGCAGTATCATTGGAAACAAATGCTACCGTTGTAACGAGGGGACAGTGTAGTTCATGTTGTTTAAAGAAAACAACATTATAATTCTAAGACTGTTTCATTAAACCCTTAACTTCTTGTAATTTAAGCAAACAGTGCAGACCCTGATCAGACGCCTCGTTCTGCGGCGTCTGATCTGGGTCTGCACTGTTTGCCAATGTCCCAAATGTCCCAGTCCAGGTTTTACAGATAACCCTGTTTACACTACATTCTGACGTCTAAGCCATGGCACAGGCGCGGCTCTAAGTAACAGATACCTGGACTTCGTCTAACGTGCGGTTAAATTACATTGGTCAATGACAATCACGTGGATCACTGCTTTAAGGAAATTTTGGCGTTTGTATACTATGGTAAGATTGTAAAAATCGACCCCACAAAAAAAAAAAAAAAAAAAAAACAAAAAAAAAAACAAAAAAAAAAAACAAAAAAAACGACGAAACCTATTGATAGGTCTGTTTATGGCCAACACCTTCATCTGATTATAATTTTGAAAAATTGGAACCACTCCTTTTTCCCAAAGGAAATCAAAAGAAAGCACTCATCCCTTTGAAACGGTTCCACATCAAAGGTTTGAAAACATGGATAAGACTCTCCCAAGAGTGAGAGTTATATATGGTAATTGTTTAAAACTTGAAGAGTCTTGACATTAATATAATAAACAAGATCAAAGTGACCGTCTTCAAGGAAATAATTTTATTTTTTGTTTTCTAATCCGTTTCTTCTTTCTATCTAAATAGAGTAATTGTTTAACCCTTGCCATACTGAATAACTGAAGATGACACGCCCCTTCTAATTTTCAGCCAGTCAGATTACTTGATCAAGGTTGTTGATATAAATTTACATACTTAATGACAAACAGTGCAGATCTAGATCAGTTGGCTTCTGAAGAAGCCAACTGATTTAGATCTACACTGTTTGCGAAGGCAGGGCTTACCCGGGGTCAGCAGGACAAGGGTTAAGACTTGCTTTCTTCTGGTTCAGGCGATTCCCCTGTTGTAGTTCTTTTTGCGTCGGTTGTTTCGTATGTGACCTTTGTTTTGTTCGTATTTGTTCCTCAGTATCCTTTTGGTGCCCCGGGAGTGCTGTACTTTGTGATTGTGGCATTTCCTGGGTATCTTCATTTACAATAAAACCTCATTGACTCGAACACCGATGACTCGTTTACCGTGGCTAATTCGATTTCGATTTTGAATGCCTAGGAAATTCTTCCGATAGCTCAAGAAAACAAGTATTTAGGGATATTTTAGGCATTTTTCGTGTCTTATCATTACGAAAACATGCCTATTCAAATACACTGAAAATTCTACCACCAAAAATGGCAATTTTTCACATTAAAATTTCTGATATTTTTCATATTTCTGCTCAAAAACATAGATTGTGGGTACTCGTTAGAACCGCCTCGTCGAGGCGGTTCTAACGAGTACCCACAATCTATGTTTTTGAGCAGAAATAACAAAAATAATGTATACCCCTGTAAACCCCAGTTTTACTGTATAAAAGTGGGGTTTAGGGGGGTCAAAATTATATAGGTATGTTTTCGTGATGTCATAAAAATGTATGTTGTATGTACATATTAGACTCGCCTCATAGGGGCGATTCTAACAAATAATGAATACACGCAACATACCATTATTTTATAGAAGATCAAAAAGACATCCATATATCATTTCTATTTGTCTCCTAACCTGGCGCTATATTTAACACTCAGTGGCTCGAACTACCCATATCTAGAACAAACCTGTATATTATTGGAAAAGACTGTATATTATTGGAAAAGACTGTATATTATTGGAAAAAGCATCGACAAAAAAAGAAAATACAAAATCAAAGTACGCCATCTCCAAATGCGAGGAGCCATGATGCACAAAGTCTGTTCCGATAGTTTGCTCTTTGTTATTCTGTATTTGATATTGTGCCACCGGCGGTACCATTAATAAACGAGCCGGCGTCTAGCATTTCCTACAATATAGCATGTGGGCCCATCGAAAATACAGATCAGCCTGCGCATCCGCTTTGCCTCCAAAGAGTGTCCTGTGAAGACTGATCAGACTGTGCGGATGCCAGGGTTTTCTGAATCTTAGCTGGGCTTACAGCAATCTTGTAGGGAATGCTGTGCCCCGGCTCAAATGGTTATAAAAATATTTCGATATTTTTTTGCTAAGATATACAGTCAACCTGCCCTAAAGGCCACCTGTATTAAGCAACCGCCTGTCTTTAAAGGCCACTATTTCAGGTCCCATTAAAGGCAAATAAGTGGAAATCTACCTGTATTAAGCAAGCACCTGTCTTAAGCAACCAATTTTTAGCTTTCCCATAGGCGCTTGCTTAACACAAGTTTGACTGTAAGTGAATTTGAGCCTCAATGTGAGAAAACGTACCTTCTGACATGTGCAGCCAACGAAGACACAAATCCGACTGCGCATCCACGCATTTTGTTCAGAGTCTTCGTTGTCCGCAAGAAATCACTTTTCATCCCTGCGCCTAATGAAGATTCAGATCAGACTGCGTGAATGCGCAGGCTGATCTGAATCTTCGCTGGGCGCACATGTGCGAATGTACATTTTCTGACGTAGTGGCTCTTTCTCAATTGGGTGCGGAGCTTCATACTTACGACAGTTTTCCTCGTCTGAATTGTCTCCACAATCATCTGTGTAGTTGCATACGGCATCATTTGGGATACAAAAATGGTTGGCACATTTGCTGTGTGTCTCTGGACATTGGTAGGTAGCTGCCAATAATAATAATAATAAAATAATAATAATAATAATAATAATAATAATAAAAATAATTATTTTTATAACAATAGTAATAATAATATTGTTTGTTATGAGATAGTGATATAAATAATAATAATAATAATGATAATAAAAATAATAAAAAATAATAATAATAAGAAGAAGAATAAAAATAATAATAATAATAATTATAACAATAGTAAGAATAATATTGTTTGTTATGAGATAATAATAATAATAATAATAATAATAATAATAATAATAATAATAATAATAAAATAATAATAAAATAATAATAATAATAATAATTATAATAATAATTATAACAATAGTAATAATAATAATATTGTTTGTTATGAGATAATGATATAAATAATAATAATAATAATGATAATAATAATAATAAAAAATAATAATAAGAAGAAGAATAAAAATAATAATAATTATAATAATTATAACAATAGTAAGAATAATATTGTTTGTTATGAGATAATGATATAAATAATAATAATAATAATAATAATAATAAAATAATAATAATTAAATAATAATAATAATAATAATAATTATAATAATAATTATAACAATAGTAATAATAATAATATTGTTTGTTATGAGATAATGATATAAATAATAATAATAATAATAATAATAATAATAACAATAATAATAATAATAATAGTATTAAAAATAAAAATAATAATAATAATAATAATGATTATGATAATAACAATAATAATAATTATAATAATAATTATAACACTAGTAATAATAATATTGTTTATTATGAAATAATGATATAAATAATAATAATAATCATAATAACAATAATAATAATAATAATAACAATATTGTTTGTTTGTTTGAGATTTTACAGCCCAGTTTAACAAAACATTCATGTCGAGCACAGTCTGTTTACCTAACCACACTTTTATTGTGCAGAGATAATGAAACAGATACTACTAATACTACTATTATAATTGTTTGTTTGTGTTGGGGGTTTTACGGCCCTGGTATCCCAAAGGGGTTATGTCGAGCGCGGTCAGTTTACCTAACCGCACTTTTACTGAGCAGCGGTATAATATTAATTATGTGAGGATGAGGGTGGTGGGGGGCATAAACCTGGTCTTACGAGCGTTCTACAATCGCCCTATATATAGTCCCCGAGGTTATAAAACTTTTTTCATGCTCAACTTAGTTGAGCATGGAAGCTTCTTTGCTAACAATAGTTGGCATTTTCATATTCATTAGCATATTCATTAGCAGAGAAAATTTTATGCTCAGCTATGTTTTGTAAGAAAGATATTTGCAATTATTGGTAATTTAAGAGGTATTAGCAGGATAAATTTCATGCTCAATTCAGTTGAGCTTGAAAATAGTTTTATAACAACGGGGTCAGTTCTCTAATGCAGTCACAGCTACGTACAACTGTTTAGTCTGCATAGGAAACTCCAAACTTATAGATGGATCAACACAGAAAACATGCAGATTAACTTCCAACCTTCTAATAAAATAAAGACGAGGTCTTGACTACAAACTACCAGTCTGAGCTAAAGAAAACCGACGGCAGAATCACGGTCGAGACAACAGCTGCTCGATTTGACTACATTAACTCTGTCACCCCTGAGTTTCTGAGGTGGACTCTTTCAATCTTGAAGGGTCTACTGATGCACACAGAGGTTTCAGTTTAAAATCAAATAAGAATGTCAAACAGTGTAGACCCTAATGAGACGGCTCGTTACAAGCCGTCTCATTAGGGGTTACGAGCCGTCTCATTAGGGTCTACACTGTTTGCACAGTTATCTGTTTCGGTCTGCAGGGATGAAATGGTTATATACAGGACAGCAACGAAGTGAATATTATTCAAATGCGGGGCAAGGCATCTTGCGCGGTCAATCCAGTTGTAAAAGAAGTACAGGGAGTCTGGCGAGTAACCACTTACCACAATCCATCTCATCTAGTCCATTCTCACAATCCTCGTGCCTGTCACATCGTTTTATGGAGTCGATACAGGAAGTGACGTTACACTGGAATTCGTGAGGCAGACACCCTGTTTTTAGAAAGAATCATCAAATACAATCATTTTAGGAACAAACTGTACATACATAATAAAACATCCTAATTATGCTGAGCATTGGGACAGATAGGCCTGAGTAAACAGTTTAGACCCAGATCAGATGCTGCGTTTAGATAAGGCTTCTATGCGCAAATACTTACTGATAATACGATAAGCAGAGTGGCAACTTCCTGTGAAATAATTATTCTACAATCATGCATAGGTTTTAAAAAGATATAAGCTAGCGCACGAGAAAACCTACGATAAGACTTGTGCGACCAGCGGAGACTGAGACCAGCCTGCGCATCCGCGTAGTCTGATCGCATGTGCCTTCTACACCCTTCAGGCTATCCAAAGATGGATAAACGAGAACGCTTGCTATACCGGGTGGATGTACAGGCTTATCTGACTTTGCTGGTCACACAAGCCTTATTGCAGGTTTTGTCGTGCGCTGGCTCAATTATTCAAACTGTATTAAACCATAGTGTTTTGTTACCGATGACTGTTCTAAGAAGGTGTTTTGCTCATGAATTATAGTATGGACCTTAGCTGCAAAGTTAGTTTTGATCCATCCTGTTTGTTACCTTGTTCTTGTGCTTATTCTTTCCACCTTTGTGGTTGTTTGGACGTAGGAATGATATTGATTTTCAGTGGCTTTTATCGATATGTAACTCCAGCGATTCACTAAAAACCAAAAAAAAAGCCAAAATGCCTTTATGTTAAGTTTGTGAGTGATTCGTCGGAGTTTACTCATCGATAAAATCCTCAAAAATAATTATGTATTCCTTTTAATTTCAATTTTATTATCGAAATGTTGCAAATGTTGCAAACAATGTCAATCTTTTGAGACGGCGGATGGCAAATAGATTCCTGCATTATACTTTATTGAAGTGCCATCACGAAAACATACCTATATAATTTTCATCCGCTTAAACCCCACTTTTATATAGTAAAACTGGGGTTTACAAGGATATACATTATTTTTTCAGATTTCTGCTCAAAAACATAGATCGTGGGTACTCGTTAGAACCGCAATCTATGTTTTGAGCAGAAATATGAAAAAAAATATCAAAAATTTTATCGGAAAACTTTCAGTTTTTGGTGGTGAAATTTTCAAAATATTTGAATATAAGCGTGTTTTCGTAATGTAACGTTATTTTCAACCAATCAAATGTAATGTGGGTGAAGATGGAATTACATTACGAAAACACGCCTATTCAAATAAATTGAGAATTTTACACCAAAAAATGAAAACTTTCAGGTGAAAAATTCTGATAGTTTTCATATTTCTTCTCAAAACATAGATTGTGAGTACTCGTTAGAACCGCCTCGAGAGGCGGTTCTAACGAGTACCCACAATCTATGTTTTTGAGCAGAAGTATGAAAATTAATGTTTACCCCTGAAAACGCCAGTTTTACTGTATAAAAGTGCTGTTTAAGGGGGTCAAAACTATATAGGCGTGTTTTCGTGATGATAAATTGTTAGCTACATGTGTCTTCAACCAGTCAAGTTGTGTGTAATATGTTTAAAGATGAGGAATCGGAATTATTAATCGCTTAGCTACATGTTGTGTCTGTCGACCTTAGTGTCTCAGTCGAATGCTCGGTCCGACTGGTGATCAGGATGTCGCGTCTTCGATCCCCGCCGAGTCCGGCAACATTCTTTCGTACGGATTCATCATGAAATAGTTTCTATAGTCATTCTATCCCTTCCACTGCTTCCAGTAGGACAGTTGTCATTTTCTGGTGAAACAATGTGCCACATACCGACTAACCGCTTAGAGGAGTAAACCTGCCAAGGGCAAATGTGGTTAGATAAACTGACCGGCTCGACATGACCTTAATGAGTTGGCAGGGTCGTGAAACCTCAACACAGTCAAAACATGTTGTTTCCGTGTGTGGTCATGTTTGTACATTCTTCCTCTCGGTATCGAAGATAGACGGCGATCTGTTACTGTGGTACTTCCTGAACGTCGTCATTGGTTTCAGGTCGATTGTCTACTATCGAGCCAAAGTATGCATACGCAAAATTTCCCGTAAGGTTGTTAGCCACGTGATTACTATTGACCAATGGAACCAAACCGCGCGGTAACAGTTATCTATAGCCGCGCTATTCTTGTCGCTGTGACGTCAGAGTGCCGTGTAAAGATGGTGATGTGTAAAATCTGAATTGGGACATTAACAAACAGTGCAGATCCAGATCAGACGCCGCAGAACGTTCTGCGGCATCTGATCAGCGTCTACACTGTTTGTTTGAATAACAGGGAATTAAGTGTTAAATGAAGCAGTTTTAAGTTCCCGCTCAGGACCATTTTCCCAGCCTACACTCAGAGACAATCGACCAACAAGTGCTGTCAGTGCTTTGATTATTTCATTAGGTACATCTCAAACTCATTGATATTGATCAAAACATCTGATAAATGGCCGAAAAAAGAGTTCACTCAACAGAACAGAACAGTTCGAATTAAGGGAAACGGATACAGTTTCAGGGGAGGCAATTTTCTCAAACAGTTTTACCCACACCCCCTCCCCTTCTGAAAAAGAGGAAAGGAAAGACTTTGCTCCCCTTTGGGGGTAAATTCTTTCTTTTAGAGTAGAACCTTTTTCAGAAGGGGATAGGTGTACAGAAAAGCAAACAGGAAGTCACAAAAGTTATCTCTCGCACAAAAATGTCGGAAAAAAAAACAACAAGTTTATTAGGTCCAATGAAGCTCATATAGCGAACTAGAAGAGTATAAAATGAACTAAACGGAAGTTGCATGCCTTGCATCGAAATAAACATTGAAATTGTTATGCGAGCATTACAATGTAAAAATGTACCTATGTCGTCCACTGCTAATAACAGCAACTACCTAGATCAGCCTCGGCATCCATGCTATCTGATCAGAGCCTTGGCTGTTAGCTTATAAAATCGTTGGATACTGCAAAAGTAACTGGCAAGATCAAATTGTGCTGATGCACAGCTGGTGTGGGCTTCTTCTGTAATAAGCACACGTCGGTTCTTTATAACCTGCCAGAACGGAATAATGAAAATTCACAGACACAAATCAATCGTTTCAACCTGCGCCTGATTCAAGCATGGTGCAATTCATTAATAACGTAATTCCTGAAAGTGACTTCAAACACTTGATAGATATTCCGCCATTTATTTCAAGGGAGATTTGTCACTTCCTGTTTGCGTTCCTATACATCAGTCCCCATCTCGAAAGGGGGCTATTCTGTAAGAAGCGATTTGCTCTAAAGCGAAGTAAATTCTCTCCTTTTAGAGTAGACCCCATTTCAGAAAGGGACAAAACGACTTGAACAGAGTTGCCTCCCCTAAGGATATATCCCTCACCTTAATACGTTGCAAAGTTGGGTTATACATGGAATACTATTATGACTTAATGTGTCTTCGGGGCTTACGCTCAGATTAGACTACATCCACACAATCTGATCAAGCCATTCGCTGTTCACCGACATAATTACAGTCGACTCTCCTTATCTCGACTTCGCTTATCTCGAATAACGTCCTATCTCGAAGTGAAAATCTGGTCCCTGTTTTAACAAGGAAACATGATAACAGGTGCCAAAATTTTGTGAGAAGGAGGAGAAATTTCTCCAAAGGAGCAGTTTCTCCTCTTTTGCAACATATTTTCAATACATCTCTGACTTCAGAAGTCAAATTACATTATACAACAAGTGACAAAGAATTGTGAAAAAGAGGAATAATCAATTTCTCCTCTTTTCCACAATATGTTCAATATCGAAATCTAATAACAGGTGACAAAATATTGTGGAAAAGAGGAGAAATTGCTCCAAAAAGCAGATTCTCCTCTTTTCCAATATATTTTCAATATATCTCTTACTTAGGAGTCAAATTACCTACTTACATGTATTTGTGAAATGGGGCTGTTCGATTTATTTTTTTCCTCAATTCTGCAAATATTATACTTCGAGGTATGGATATCTCGCAGTATTTCAAAGAGTCCCTTCGAGTTAACGAGAGTCGACTGTATTCGGATACTTCAGAATATATAGACATATGAGCCAGCGGATGACAAAACCTACAAGAGGACCAGTGTAACCAGCAAAGATCAGCCTGTGTATCCACCCAGTATGGCAAGGCTTCTAATTTATCCCTCTTTGAATAGCCTGGAGGCTGTAGCAGGTACATGCGATCTGCGAAGACTCTGATCAGACTGCGCGAATGCGCAGGCTGATCTGAGTCTTCGCTGGCCGCACATGTCATATTGTAGGTTTTGTCGTGCGCAGGCTCATATAGCAAGATCCCTGATAGGACTATATCGCTTCCCTGACTGATCCGGAGCTCTACTGATCGCGAATACCTCGTTTCTCATGGGAAGGCTCAAACGATGCTCAATTTGGGAAACAAAGCACTTATACACATGGATAGCTGCACCATATGCGAACATCAAAGGCCAATATCAAACTGCGCATTCCTGCAGTCAGATCAGGGCCAGCCTTCCTTGTCTTTTTTTTTTTTTTTTTTTTTTTTTTTTTTTTTTTTGAAGTCAAGAGATTCTATAAGCGGCATTAAGAAAACATGCCTATTTCGAATATACAGAAAATTTCATCTCTAAAAACTGAAAATTTTCAGATAAAATCTATGATATTTTTCATGTTTCTGCTCAAAACATAGATTGTGGGTACTCATTAGAACCGCCTCGGCGAGGCGGTTCTAACGAGTACCCACAATCTATGTATTTGAGCAGAAATAAGAAAAATAAAGTATACCCCTGTAAACCCCAGTTTTACTATGTAAAAGTGGGGTTTTAGGGGATCAAAATTATTTAGGTATGTTTTCGTGATGGGCAATGAGGCTGTAGATCAGATTGTGCGCATGCGCTAATGGTCCTTTTCCAGATGTTACAAGTCACGGAGTTGTGTTTTACGCCCCATTCAACATTATTTTAGCCATCTAGAAATTATGAAAAGCTGATAATATGAAAATAATAGCTTCTATGCAATGAAATACTCAGACTTGCTCAAGTCTCCAGTGAGTAATTATCTATTCTTACACTCCTGTTCGATAATCCACCAAAATAAAACCAAAATAATATTATGACTATAGTGACCAGCCATTATGGTCATTATATTATTAGTGGCCATCGTGTATAGTCATGATATTAGTTTAGTTTTATTTTAATGGATTATCAAACAGGTTTATAATAATAAATATTTAGTGATTGGAGACTGGAGCCAGTCTATGAAATGCTGTACGGTGATGAGCTCAGTTCCAACATTAATTCAGAGATACGATAATAAAGAATCAGTTCATGTCTGATCCAGCTCACAAAGAAGAGACTAACTGAAATTTTACAGGCTGTCAGATGCCATATTTTATGATTGTATTAATACCATATATCAATTTATCAAACCTTTCTTGGAAATATAAAAAAATATATTTTGAGGAATATGGAGCCTTTAATCATATTGTCACATCACGAAAACTTACCTATATAATTCTGACCCCCTTAAACCCCACTTTTATATAGTAAAACTGGGGTTTACGGGGTATACATTATTTTTCTTATTTCTGCTCAAAACCGTAGATTGTGGGTACTCGTTAGAACCGCCTCGACGAGGCGGTTCTAACGAATACCCACAATCTATGTTTTGAACAAATCTATGAAAAAATATCTGTATTTTCCATCGGAAAAATTTTCGTTTTTTGATTGTCAGATTTTCAATATAATTAAATAGGTATGTTTTCGTAATGAGGAGGCAAATGGATATAATTGTTGGATCTCTTTTCTGTCTGCTTTGTTGAGTAGTGTTGAGTGTAATCATTAGAGTCGCTTGGGAGAGACGATTCTCTTGAGTACACAGAACATTTTCATGATAGAATAAGGAAATTTCCCTAAACCATCCCCAAATATTGCTTTATGATTTTCCTAGGAACTAAAAACGAGTTCACGTAACGGAAACATGTCTATATAAGTTTAACTCCATTAAACCCCACTTTTACATAGTAAAACTTGGGTTTACAGGGATATACATTTTTTCTTATT